>JASAND010014774.1:0-34794 GCA_030248195.1 Trissonchulus latispiculum
AATTAGCGTCTGTATATGAACAAAGCTGTTAGCTTCTTTAATATAACAGGCGCTAATTACTACTCCTATTTTACGGTAAAACTGGTATGACCCTAAACTTGAATAAACTTTTAACTTTATATATTATAAATGTATTTCATTTTATTTCAGCATCCAAAGCAAAGAATATGGCAAAGAATGCAGAAAACCGAATTATTGAAAGAAATATATTTATTGCTAATAAAGAATCTGTTATAGTGTGTGATTTGTACTGAAGTCATGAATAATATATACGAACAGGAAATTGATCGATATAAAATCTACAACACAGTCCATGTTGACAACAACCGCTGTACAGACATATATG
This sequence comes from Trissonchulus latispiculum, assembly GCA_030248195.1. Lineage (NCBI taxonomy): Eukaryota > Metazoa > Nematoda > Enoplea > Enoplida > Ironidae > Trissonchulus > Trissonchulus latispiculum. The sequence goes on from JASAND010014774.1 coordinate 347, forward strand.
CGGACAATTATCAGAACAACAGTACTCAGTTTTCCTTTCACAAAAAATTCCATGTTTACAACAGTAAGCTGAATTTTTGCTAAAAATAAAAAGATGAGGACTCAATTCTAGAGAAAAACATCCGTGATGGCAGCACCATCGCAGATATTTAGATGACTGGTGCTTCAAATTTTTCTTAGTATGAGTACCCTGGCAAGCCCTGCAATCAAACTGTTTTTGTTGATGCGCAATATAATTATGGGATGAAACACGAATGATTTTCTTTCTAGGCTTACTGAGCAAACACCCATTACAAATATACGTGTTCTCATTTTTATTACTTATGACATCAAAATCTTTGTTTAGCCTAAAGTTTATATAATTTTCAGTAGCCAATTTATCTGACAGAGCATTCATCTTCCCAGTCCTGATAATCAAGAATTTTGAGAATGTCAGAGATTTTAGTGGAGTAGTATTTCCACAACAATTGTTTCAAATTTTTGCAATCTTCAATTGTAAAAGTAGTGCTCGACAATCCATCATCCAACTTTTCGTCTGGTGGATTGCTGTCTGACAAATCGCTTTCATCACCGAATATTTCTTTCCAGGCTAATTCTATAATATCTGGTTCAATATCCATTTTAACCTAAAAATGTTGAATAAAGTTGACACCACTAGATCCAAATCCGGAACTGCTTCTATCAGAATTGCTCAAACACTGCTTTTCAATTAATTTGGGTTCGAAAATTCTTTCAAAAATTATTTGAGCAATTCTGTCTCCTTTGTTGATTGCAAATTCCGTTTCATCAAAGTTTGCTAAGATAACACAAATATTTCCGCGATAGTCTCTGTCAATAACTCCTCCCATTACATGGATTCCATGTTTGACTTCCAATCCGGATCTTTGCGCAATTCTTCCGTAAATACCTTCAGGAAGTTCTAACGCAATATCAGATAATACTACTTCTCGCCCCAACCTTGGTATAAGTGCACTGTGTGCACTGTAAAGGTCGTGTCCTGCACTTCCAGAACTAAACTTTTTAGGAACAAATGAATTATCAGATAGCCGTTGAACAAAGATGTTGTACATTGCAACTAAAAAATACAAAGTTCATTGAATGTTACTGCTCTACTTGTATAGGTATGTTTATAGATTTGGTTACGCAGACGCAAATGGATGAACGAACTTATATTCTATTCCAGGTAGTGTTCGACCGCACTACCTACTATAGCGATGCATAATATACCGTTGATGGAAAGTATTAATGCAAACACAAGAAACTTTTATTTAGTAAAATACACAACCAGAAGCCATTTAATTCAAAGGAGCATATTTCCACATAGACAGTCTTTCATTTGATACATAACCAATAGGCAATGTTATTAAATTTTCCAATATTAATCTCTTATCAAACGTAATTCTGTATCGTTTCTTCGATTGTATTGTTTTTAAATCTGCAGTTTCCTTGCTTCTTGTAATCTGGTTAAAACGAATTTTGTAAAAGTCCAAAGGGTTACTTAAGATCAAGTTTTTTAGGGAAACTTCAGTTAAAATGCTCTTAGCTACATGATTTAATCGAATCCCCTTTATTTTCAATTCTGCAACAATTTTCCTTGTGCATTGATTATGTAACCATAGTTTTTAGGACCTCCACTCCAAAATTCTGAAATATACGCATTCTGTCCATATTTGTCTAAAATTTCATCTTTTAGAGATCCTAAACCATCTCCCGTCTTTAACCCTTCGTAGCCGTTTTCAGAAAGAAATATGACAGAATCTGTGTCAAAATAAAGGCATTTCTCCTGCAAAGTGCTTAAACATTCATAGAGTTTGATCCGACCATACGCTGTCGTAAAGGCGGCAATAACAACATTGGAAAAGGAAGCTGGCATTACAAAATCTCCCTTTTTTATGTATTTGACTAGCATCAGGCGCTCTCCAACCAACAATCCATCTTCAATCTCATTAGTACCATCTGTCAATAGCTTCACTAATTCCTCGTAATTGGTAATGAATTTGGTTTGGCTTAAGTTGTCTCTCTGGGCGAACTTTCCCCAGAAACAGAAAACAAAATAGAATTTATTGAGAATACAGGATTATCCGGTCAACTGTAAACTTAAAATTATGTTAGAAATTGTATGAATACTCAGCTAGGCAGTATATACCTGTTAAGAATCAATTTTGCCAGCGTCCGTTTTCCAGAACATTATTGGGATGCACAGTTATTCCTTCTGCGTCTTTCCAAAAGTTGCAGTAGTCTTGTTTTTCATTTTCGTTGGTGATATTCCTTGGGAACCCACTTGCTTCAACTTTCATTTTCAGAAATTCATTGACAAATCCAGAAAATAGCGATGAGCTGCGATCCTGAGGTTCCCAATGCCAAACTTCATAAATTTTTGTAACAACGTATCCGTTCGCCACTGCAATTTTCAATTCTTCTGATATCCACGTCCCCTGAATTTCTCTTTCAGAATCATTGTGCACACATGTTCTATTCTTCTGCTCATGACAGCACTGGCCACAAAGGGGAAATAAGAGCTTTCCCTTATGTATGTAAGGTAGAACTTCAAAAAACAACTGCCGTGGAGGTAGAACTTTGCATTTGATCACGCCAAAATATTCTGTTACATCGGAAAAATCGCATCTGATCACTTTTGGATATCCGACTGGGTACTCTTTACACTTGTTTACGTAAGGATACTGGGAAACAATATCCAAGTGAAATATTCTTTCGTTACCCTTAGTTTTGTGGTACAGCCTCGTTGGTCCTGTCCTCCCTCCATAGAGTGCATCTTTCGGACAAATAGGAGAATTTGACAGGTCATGCCTATCCAAGAACTGTTTGATGACAACAGAATTTTCCACTTGTTTATCCCACTCACATTCAAAAAGTTCCAGTACGCAGAACCCCAGATTCCTGAGTTTTTCTGTTGTGACTCTTGTTTCTCTGAAGAGTTGTCCCATGCGCTTCCCAATGGTTGGATTTAAGCTTTCAGGTTCAAATTTACAAGGACATCCGTGAAAATAACATCCATTGAAAAAATATTGTTCTCTTGCTGTAGTAATCGATACAAAATCCATCAACGTGGTAATCTGATATTTTCACCTCTCTTCTGATTTGATATTCACTAATCCATTCTGTCCAATCAAGCCAAGCTTTACATTTTATTGATCCTGAAATTCTTTTATCATATCCACTAGGTGGAATTACAGCAATGGTTTTCTCCATCATGTATTTTGTTCGAAATGCTAAATTGCACGCTGATGCAATTGTTGTTGCATTTTCAAAGGGGTTAAATCCGACAAAATTAGTGAACAGGTCTGCAAATTTTTTGCAACCATTTTGAAGAATTCTGACATCTTCAAGACAATATTCTTCTAGTTCTTTCTGAAGATTGAATAATTGACCATTGTCTTCATGTTTCCTACGCTCCTGTCGATACCATAGCTCAAAATCTTCAAGATTTTTTGCAGTCAAATTGTCTGTAATGAAGTACTGCTTTTGAGGGAAAGCTCCTATGTATCCTTGGTTGCTGGGCGTATTAAAAAGATGAGGAAACGTTTCTTTCTTTAGACAACCATCAAAATCAAAAGCAGATGTCAAGCTAGATAGTGGCATAGGCAGAAAATTGAAGGAATCTATGAACCGTATGCTATTTCCGATAGCCATCATTAAAGCCATTGATCCATTAAAGAACACTTTTGGCTTAATCGAACTTTTGTATAGGAAATTAAGTATTGGCATGGAGTCATACCCTTTAAAATTGTGGGCAATTGCTATCAACGACTTCGATAGAATCTCCGATGTCCGAAAGAGATATCGCATGAAATCATCGACACATTGTTTACCTCGGAACATGTTAATATTATCTTCACTGTACACAGATACCAGGAGGCCACAGATTCGGTATATGAATTCCGTCGTAATTTAACATCGATTCAATGTCAAAGTATATGAAATGACTTCTTCGTTTTCAGTTTTGGAGGTTCAAGAAAGCATTGATGACAGTCAAGAACTGGGTACCATTGTTGACAGACCATGCAAAACCTTAGTCCGCACTTGTGAGAGCTTCTTTCAATTAGCTTTCTTCCAACTACTTTCTTGCAGTAAACACATTTAGCCTTTTGTCACATACTTTTGTCCGATAATGTGTCTCAAGACAGATTGGACTTGGCCAACTTCTGTTGCAATAAACGCACTTTTCTGGTCTTCTGTCGTTTAACGTATTTGTGCATTCAGATTGCTTGCAAAGCGGGCAGGAGTTGTTGCAGCGGTGATTGTGATCGTACCCCTTGTTAAGTCTTGCACAGTAGTAAGACGCATTCAGAAAACCTGGCATTTTTGTGATTACTGCATAATGCCCGTCCAGATCAAGGAGATTTGTTTTTTATCAGCTTCTTGTCCTTGAAAAATTCTTTCTCCAAAACTTTCGAAAGAGTAGACGCTGACTTGGTAGCTTGGCAATGTTTTTTGAAACTTAGCTATTTCTGCAATTCCGCATTTCCCAATGGCTACATTAGCTTTAAGATGTAGATTCATCGCTCTCTTATACTGTTCACCATACCTTGAATTCTGATGTATAATTGATCTGATTCGGTTCTTTGCATGAGGAATATCAGCTATATGCATTCCAGTTACAATTGCTCTCGCACAACACAAATCGTCGTCATTTTTAATAGGGATAATGCTTCTTTTCATAGCTTTCTGCCATCTGAAAAATCTTTTGCCAGAACCAGTTTTCCCCGCTTTTCGTGGTAAAAAGGTGTGAATCAGATTTAAATGGACTGAGCTATCCAGTCGAAATTCTTCATTCGAATTTAAAGTATTTACAATCCTTTCCATTACCATGTCTACACTACTGTCTTCAACTTTTATGTAAGGTAAAGAGATCGGATATGAGAGGCTTGAGCTTTGGAGCACAACCCTCATGTAGTCTTGACTGTCCATGTCCTTTTGCAAACGGTTGAATATGTCCGCTAGAATTTCATGCAATTTTTCATATATGTCATTACCTGTTAGCTCTTCAAGATTCGTAAAGCCAACAGTGTAGTCGTATACTGCAGTTTTTAAAGGGCCAACTGGCCAACTTTGCTGGGGAAGCCATGCTTTGATTAAGTTTTCAAGAAAGAATGAATTGACAGCAACTAAAATTCGGTAGGTGTTTATACTCCTTTTCCTCCCACGCAGTTCCAAGTTCAATTCCACTCGTGACAGACACGCGCCCACGCAGTTCCAAGTTCAATTCCACTCGCGACAGACACGCGCCCACGCACTTCAGAGTCCAATCTCACTCGCGACAGACACGCGTTCACTCATTAAAGTGGTACGCCAACGCAAAACGTATTCATTTCTGATCATCTAATACACCCACGCAGTCTAAAGTCTAAACACTCCCACGCAGGATAAAGTACGAATACAGCAGTATATAAAGAGACAGTTTTCAAAAACTCTTCAGTTGCAAAAATGACGGGATTTTTTGTAACAGTTGTGGGCCAACCTATCGAAGGAGGTGAGCTATCCGCGGAACTGATTAGGAGCTTTAGTTTTGCTCTCCGTCCGCATAAACTATGCGGACCTGACCAAGGTTGTGCTTCCAGCGAAGTTTTATAATTTGACCGAATCCAACAGTTATTTTGATTATTACTCAAAGCGAAGCGATAAAACGTCTCGAGGGTTCGTGGAAGGGTTTGTCAGAAACGCCCAGGACTTAGCTGGAAAGGTAAATGATGCCATTCCGGAAGAAGACAGAAACGATTTGTACTTTACGTTAGAAGGCTCGAAGGTTTTGCTAACCTGTAAAGGAGAGAGCAAGATTCTTGGAATTTCCGCTAAACTTAGATCGATCACTGGAATTCCATCCGGAGAAATTGTGACTTCAACGAGGGGAACCAAGGAAATCGATCCAATGGCTGATTTGTCGTGTTGTAATGATGTACTGCTCCTTCATTGAGCGGCAGTTATTAAACTCTAGTTCTGATAAGTTACTAGCAGTTGTACCTATTGGTGTACCGGCCGCTGTCGCTAACTATGATGAAGCAAATGTAATTCACATGACTCCTTTTGTGCGTGATTATTTTAAAGTATGTATTGATTATTGGGATGACCTAAAATTAACGTTTACCGATTTGGAAGGAGATCCTATTATTTTCCCGTCAGGAAAAGTCGTTGTACAATTATATTTCAAACCTGTTTACTAATTATTTTGTAGAGGAAATGTAATAAATGTATGCAATTTATTTTATTTGTAGAATGTTTTATTTTAATGTATCGAAGAACTGTTGATGGTATCATCAGGCGTGCTGTAATTCCTGTAACGTTTATTTCAAATAAAGTAACAAAACGGAAAACGAAGAAGAGTCCACAAAAGAAGTCCACAAAAAGGCGCAAGGTGCGTCTTAGCAAGTGGAAGCCTAGCAAAAGTTCTAGAAAGAGAGTAGGAAGAAAGGTCAAAACTAATAAAAAGAAAGAAGCATTCTGAACAGCATGAAAAAAAAGTCAAGTAATGTGCCAACAGTCTCTGTTGGTCCTACGTGCTCTTTGGAAGCATTCTCTTGGGAGCAAGAGTTACCTCAACAAAACGACGTAGAGAGTACTCAAGCCGAGAAGTTTCACTGGTAACTCCTTTGCCACGAACTGATACGTCTCCTTTGGAGTTCAGATTTGAGAAAGTCCCAGACGCTGTTTTAGAACTAAATCCTATGTTTATGATCATCAGTGTTAAGGTTTTGAATGCAGATTTAACAGATTTGGATGCCACAGCAAAGGTTGCTCCTTGCAATTTGTTTGCTCATTCCCTGTTTAGTGAAATCGAGATATTCATTTCAGGAGTAAAAGTGACACCTAATCAGCCATTTTACCCTTACCAAGCCTATATTTTAGCTATGCTTAATTTCAGTTCACCTACAAAAAAGTATTTGCTATCGACATCTATTTTTGAGAAAGACACCGACTATGCCATGGATATTTGGTACATAACATTGCTAGATGTGGCCGTAAATAAAGGACTTAAAGACCGAGCCACTTACATTCCCAAATTTGCGGACTGCAATACTGATACTTCGTCCATTCATTGATATCTTTGGAAGTGTGAAATCATTACCCACAACTGAAGTAACTTTTAGATTCAGCAGAACCAAACCGTCGTTTTGCCTTATAGGAGACCCCACAAAAGAATTTGCAATAAAAGTGATGTCAGCAAAGCTATACGGTAACTTTATTCGGCCGAAGCAGTCCGTCCTCAGTCTTCAAGACAATTTATTAGCATCAGACAGGTTCAAATTGCCCATTTCAAGACAATCAATTAGAACGCAAACTATTCCAAAAGGAACTAAAGTTTTTCAGTATGATGCTGTATTTCTAGGAAGACTTTCTAAACGAATTTACTGTGGATTTTGTCTAACAGATGCCCTGACTGGAGCTAAATTTGCAAAGAATCTCTTCAATTTTCAGCGCCTTCGTATCAATCGATTTCAAGTGTACAAGAATGACGTACCTTTACTGACCAATGAAGGTCTCACTGTAGATTTTGAGAATTCTAATTACTTTGCAGCTTATTATTTTCTGATGCGCGGACTAGATTTTTCCAATAACGATATAGGCATAACAGCAGAAGAATTTTCCAAGGGATTAACTATATTTTCGGTTGACACTACCCCAGATTTATCCTCAGCCTGTGATTTTATATCTCCAGTGCAGGATGGAAAGCTAAGCATTAGAGCTTGGTTTGAAAAAGAACTTTCTGACAATTTTACTATTATTGTGCTAGGTGATTTCGATGTAACCGTTAGGCTTAACAGTCAGAGTTTTCCTTCATTCGAAGAGTTGTAGCGCAAGTACGGCCTTCGGCCGCACTTGCGTTCGCGCGCGCCGGAGAGGGGAGGGGGTCTCCCCTTTCCCCTCGTCTTGAAACTTTTTAGTAACAGTTTTATATATAGCTTGCATTTTTACGAAAATTTAGAATTATGGAATGTGATTATCCTCTTTCTATACAAACTCCAGCCCGCGTACTGCTCGCCGGAAGCAGTTGTTCAGGTAAAAGTTATCTGACATATCAGTTACTAGAGAATGATAATTTTTCTAATCGATTTGATAAAATAGTTTATGTGTACACAGTCTACCAACCTCTATATGATCGCATGAAGGACGAAATCCCAGATATATTGTTCACCGACGGGCTTAATGAGCAAGAGTTGGAGGATGATTCGATGTGGCCCATGGGAGGATCGTATGCTTTGGTTCTGGACGATATACAGCTGTCGAGCACCAGCAATGAATTTGTGTTGAAGCTCTTAACAGTACTAAGTCATCATAAAAATATCACTGTTATTTGCCTGCGGCAAAGTTTGTTTATCAACTCTAAGTATTCAGCGGCAATTTCCAGACAGTTTAATCATGTATTCCTTTTAACTTCTAAACGAGATCTTCGAAGTATAGGTACCTTTGGGTCTCAAATTTTACCCGGACAGGTTAAAAGTTTCATGCAAATATATCAAAAGGCAATTTCAGAAAGACCGTACGGGTTTCTTGGGTTGATTTGACTCCTACCTTGCCTGACTATTTACAGTTTCGAAACTATTTGCCTATTGATGAAAAACAAATTGTCTACAAGCTATCTTACTTTATTGAAGAGGAATGTTTATAAATATGTTAGTAATTTTATATTGTGAAAGATGTCTGAAGTATTATTGCGTAATATCGATGCCATTCATTTAATTAAAAATACAAACAATAGAAAGCGTTTGATTAAAATTGTAACGGATGCAGATATAAGTTTTTCACAGGCGCTAACCGAATTAGCTTACAATCTCCTTTACGGAAACGTTCCTTTGTCCCCATCATAGAAAAGAAAACTTAGAAATCATAAATTGCAAATCAAGCGAATTGCAGATCAAAAAGACCAAAGAAAATTAGCATACATAAAGAGTCATTGGAAAGCAGTAAAGTTGATCTGCAATACTGCCTTTGAATCTGCGGAATAAGCATGCCACAAGTGAATAAGTATTACCTAATGCACGAGTCCGCAGTATCCGACAACTCAGATTTCACTAAATCAGTTTTAGAAGTTTTAAACAACAAAGACTTGGATGAAGAAGGGAAGAGACTAAAGTTGCTTTCTTTCTTAGTTCAAAGCCAGAAAATTTGCACTGGATTCTTGATTTTATTCCTAAACCCAATAAAAAAAACGTGCCAAATTAATGCTTCATTCAATTTCAGGACATGTCAGCACAACCGAATCTGGAAATGCTGTGATTAAAGACGAGTTTGGCAATGATCAGGAATTATCTAATTTACTTGATTTGGTTAAGTATTTTACGAGTTCTGCTCTCGTGAGTAAGCAAGCAGAACCAATAGGTGCGGAAAAATTCAGACAGTACTTGGAAAGGCTTAATATTCCCAAGTCGGCATTTGGGCCTGGGACAGAGAAGAAATTTGATCTTCATAAACAAGACCATAGCTGGATTACACTTTATTAGTACATAAAACAATTAAACAATAAATATAATTCACAATAGATAATGTTAGCCTTCGAAGAAAACTGTATTAATACATACATTCATATTGTTTCAGTAAAGCTTCCTTGTAAAAAGGCGTCTTGATGATCTTTCTGAACTTCGTTTTGGACTTTTCTCGGAGCAGGGCAAGAATGAATTTTCGGCATAGTGAAGATATATAGATGGGCCAGGTATAGTTCACACCCCTGCTCCAGTAACTTCCAGTGACCATATAGAACAGCAGCTGGCCGATTTGGTGAGATAGCAATATCTCCCCATCCATTAGCAGTCCGTCTGTGGGATTCGCAGGGCGAACGTTTTCCGGTGTCAGGTTATATCGAGGCAACCTGTTCACCGGAAAGTCAGCGCCCACCTTAAACATCCCGGCGTAATCGATCAGCTTGACAGTTTTATTTAGTTTTGTACCCTTCTTTTAGAAAATCGTTGACAAATTGGTAATAAAATCCGCGTGGATCATCGATTCCAGTAGCCAGGGAAACGTCTTGAGCCGACAGGACTCCTGGGACTCCTTGGCATTCAAGAAGAACATTTCCCTTCCCATGAAAGAATTAATCTCACTGTTCGACCTCGAATGACACAGTCGGTTTGCTTGGGTGCTGATTTGGCAACAGGAGTTACCATTGCTATCAGCGGATTCTCTTCTGATTCGTCTGAAAGCTTCATCGTCTTGTGGTAGGTACTAAAGACGGTGGATGGATCTCGGGGGAGTTGGGGTTCCTTTGAGATAAGGTATACCCCTTCAGCACCTTGGACAATCTTCACGTCGGACCTTGAGCCTAAAAATGCAAAACACGAACAGATCATAATGGAAACCTTTTAAAAGTCGATTTCTGGACTATTTTATTTACAGAAGAATAGGGTAACTGCAGGATTATGATCATGTTAGTTAGAATGATCTCAGTTAGCTCTACATTTTTGCTTTTGTTAGTAACCTTCTATCATTTCGCCGTCGTGAAGTATAACCAGTTTTCTGATTTTAACGTCAGATTTTTCGTTAACTCGAATCACCCTTTATATTGTTGAACTACGCAACCAGCAAGATTAGACCAGTGGTGCCAGTTTTAAGGCCCCATAATGGTAATTTTACACGAAACTTGGTCACTTTCTAGTAACTATTCCGCAGCCTACAAAGTTTTGCAAACATCAAGTTCTTTCCAATGGTCGAATGTGGATTATTTGCTTTGGAAGCTGGCGATCGTCTGTATAACTGATCTACTCAAAAATTTCCTGGAACCCTATCTTAATTGCTCCGATTGATTTTTATAGTAAACAAAGAAAAGTATTTAATTATCAGACTGTAGACACATTTATCTACAAGGAAGAACCATTTGGCCAAAAACTAAGCTCTTTAACTATTTGGTAGATGCTTCGAATTGGTTTCAGGCAGAAACGTTTATTCAGGAAAACAAAATTTCCGAAAACTTGCCCCTGTTTCACAAATCGCTAAACATGCTCTGTTAATTAGTTTTGCCACATTTACTAGACAAATAAAATACAAAGTTACATTTCGATGCTTGCATGATTTTGTGGCACGAAGTAGTGAATAGCTAATGACTGCTAACAGTTGGTGTATAGAAATCACCAGCCTAACAAAATGCTATGACCTTGAAAATTTTGGTTTATTTATACTCGGTCGATACACAGCCTGAATGCCCATTTTATCAATGTCTATTAGCTGGAGTTCCTTGCTTTAAGCTAGAGACTTGACCATTTGTTTTGAACATCGATTTCTCAAAAACTATCCAATTCCAAGTGAGAAGGGTGATTTTTTCTGGATTTGAGACCAAAAAGTATCTTTCCGTGATAAAATTGGCTACGTAAATCCATTAGTCACAATATTTTTGATCATAATTGTTTCACGCCTGACATATTCACTTGTAAACTCCACTTTGTACCACACATTTTTGTTCTAAAGTATTTTCAGATTCAGAATTTAGATTTTTTGAAAATTTCGTAACTTTCAATAACTTTTCGTAATAACCAATTAATAACCCTGATTTTTATGCTGTGTGTATTGCAAATTAACGTTGACATTTCAAATATTGTTTTGTGGCATTCCTTCTAATTTTAATCTACTGTCTCCTTTCTATCATGATTTTTGAGTTAATTTTGGCTTCCTTACTTTATACAGCCGACAGCCAGGTAACTATGTACACTTTTAGAAATAAATTTTAGTTTTTCTGACTTATATTTATAAAAGGTTAACTCTTATTTGCGTAATTACTAATGCAATGGGATGTTTTAGTAAAGCAAGAAGTTGAGTTTCATTCATATCAGAACTTACATAGTAGATTTCGGTATATATACTTCTCCCTTTCATTTCTAAATATTATAGAAGGAAGGACGGCTTATAAAAGGAAATCCTTTTCCCCAAAACTTTGCCAGCTTGACCAAAAACTAACCAAAAAGTTCACTGTCGACTGACTCAATGTTAAAGCATAAACCAAAAATTGTTGGAAAGTTCATTACGTGCTCTTTCCTTATTTGTTTTAGATATTTGGCTGTACGAAGTGTGGGCCATCCATCAGGTGTGGCAAATTACTTACCAGATGTGATCTTGCCAAAACCCTTTTCTTGATAGATTCCGTGTGCACCACTTGCACGGAATTGGAAACGTTGTTTCCAAATCTGGAAACATTGTACTTATCAGGAGACGGGCGGGAAATTTGTGACTGCAAGGAATTTTCGGGAAATGCATGCTGTGGACTGACGGTGTCCATCTTTGACGGAGGGTTTTGTCAGTGGTAAGGTTTTCAACATTTAAAATTTTTCTACAATTTTTTTAACCAGTTTGAAGTTTTTATATTTATCAAATAAAATATCGTATAAAATTGTTTTTGTTATACCTTTCTTCAATATTTCCAGTTGAATTTTAACCTGATTTGCCCCGTAAACTAAACATTCGAACCTTTAAAGACTATAGCAGGAATAACAGTGAATTTGAATTAACACTTTTCAATAATAATGCACTAACTTTCATCCTGTAATTTCCTTTGCGTTTTTATTTTCAGTTCCTCCAGTAGTACTCTGACCACGAGCAGCGCTACAATTCCAGAAACTCAAAGTAGCAGTGGAACTACAAGTACTACTACTACTACGAGTACTATGAGTACTACAGTTACAACAACAACAACAACAACAACAACAACAACAACAGCAACTGCTACTACTTCTACTGGTGCTACTACTGCTGCGACTACTGCTGGTGCTACTACTGACACTAGTGACACAACTACTACTACTACCGGTACTGGTACTACTACTACGACTACTATTACTGTCTCCAGTGCAACTTACAGTGGTCCTACTACCACTGGTACCGACGGCACCACCTGAGTACCATGGAAATCAGCAGCTTCAGTGTAAGCTTAGTCGATTTTAAGATTTTAAAATATGACAACAACATTAGTATTTATAAAATTATTTTTATCAAATATTAAAGGTATTAAAAATATTAAATATTAATTATTTCCCTCTCTTTGTGTCGAATTAATTTTTAACGAAATGAAGCGAATTTAATTATATATGCAGGTTTTTCTTCGTAAATATCAAGACATAGAATTAATATTATTTACTGATTGCTCGCCGGTTTTCAGTTGTATCACGACAAGTGTAATTGTTGCTATGGGGTTGATTGCTGTAGTCGGATGATATCTATACAGGTTTGTAAAGAACACAATTGCATAATTATTGCAAAACATCTTAATATTTTATCACAGATGGCGGAGTGCTTAAGTTGGGTTAAACAGTCAGAGTTTATTTGCAAAGAGACATTTTCGATATTGAATTTAGCTTAACATTACACCCGTTAACACTACATTCCTTATTTTGAACCTAAAGTTGGTAAGGGAGTATTCTGATAAGTTTTCTGATAAGTTTAATTTAATTCTAATTTTGAAAACGTTGATTTAATGCGTTTCTATTACGGAAGACATCTAATCTTTCTGATATAGGTTAAGTAATTTTTCACCACTTCGAAAACTTTAATTGAGGTAGAGATCAAACAAAATTAGTATCACAAAGCAAAGAGATCAAGTTAACAAATTAAACCAAAATTTGACCTATATACAAAGTGGATTGTAAAGATGGCATTGACAGTTTGCCAGCCTTATCCATATCATTTAAATTAAATTTTTAGAAAATACTGGAAACAAAATGACCCAGTTGGAAACGAAGATTGTGATGGGATGGAAATGCAGGATATGAATTTCGAGAACCCGATACACGTGGCAGCAGAGTATGATTTACCTCATGATAATTTTGATGAACTTGATTGGTCAGATGTCAACGGGAGGGAACAGTTTCATTATTACGAAGAAATATATTGCCCCGTTTATCAGAATACTACCTCTGAAATTCCGAATTCTCGATTTCATTCATGAATGTATATAAATATTTTGTTGCAAAATTGTTAAACTTGAAATATAGTAAACTTTTAGTTCTAATTTTTAACGAAAACGAAGTAGAATTGGATCAACCAAGAGAGGAGAGGTCAGTACCGAGTGGGCAAGAGCATGACGTTGTGGAACAGGAAGGGAACGAGGTCGAGGCATCGGAACAAGGTGAGCAGCAGCAGGAGAATGAGAAGCCAGATACATTGGGTGATGAGGGGGCCAAACCAGGTGAGCAGGATCAGGCGACGGGAAAGTCGGCTGTGAATTATGAGGACAAAGTAGGATCAGGTGGGGGTCAAGGTGAGCCACTGCCACATGATCAGCTACGTCTTTTGGATGATATTGAGCTAGAGTATGAGGAGTCCGATTTTGGTGGAGATGGTCTGGGTCCAGGTGGTAATGACTATGGTCAGAGTCAGGGTCAGCAATCTGTGTCCCCAATTATTGGGCGGCAGAGTAGATGAAAGATTTCATTCCAGTGATCGCCACGCACATATGTTCTTTAACAATTTTGATTTAGCTTGAACTGAATAATTCAATTTTGTAATCTGTACATTATTAATTTTCAGATAAGCATTATTAGTTGACAAATTGTGTTTGGTCGCATTAGTTAGCTCTGAATTTTAGTATTTGGTTTTAGTTAAACGGTGTAATGATGAATGAAGCAATGGTATTGATAACGCTTTTATTTTGCACTGTACATATATCTACTTATTAGCTGTTTTCCGTTTTTTTACAATAAATAAACTCTAATTTCATCGTTGATCTATTTTATCATGCAAAGGATACCTGCAAAATGCATTTTATTTACCCAACATTTTGTTTCCGTATGGTTCCAAGTTTAATACTGATGATTTTTTGTGTTTTGTGTTTAAACCTGTGTAAGATTCAAGCTTGTAAGCTTGGTGACTTTCCCTATTTTCCTCAAAATGTTGATGATGCATTGCGAGAATTCTCACTATGCTGCAAACAGTATGCTTAAGTGCACCATCTTTTCTAACCAGTCAATAATTTTGTAGATTGGACTATTAATTGGCCAATAAGATTTAAAACTAAATATACAAACAATAGTTTTGTAAGCAATAAGTTTTCCAAAATTAAACCGAACAACTAACTTATATACCAAATTTTAGGGTGGGTGAATATTTAAATACAAATGCGTAGGTGTACACCTATGATAAAAGGGTCATAGTGGTGGGCGGATATTTTCGCTTGAAACGTTATACCTTTTGGCGTGGGAGTTGTGTGGGAGGGAGACAAAATTATTATTGTATTTGGTAATTAGGTAGACGGGTATGCAAAGTTAACGTAGGCGTTTATGTAGGTAGATCTTGGTATAAAAACTAGCAGCCACAAACTGGGCACTCATCATTGTGTCATCGACGTCGTATTCAGTTTTCGTTCAAAAAAATGCCTGACATCATTATATTTATTTCTTCGGTGGGTGTTCCTCAATTTGGTGAAATACCAGTTGAAATATGCCTAATTAATTACGAATACAATGGAGAAGCCAGAGTTTACAATTGGCTTCTCCGTACACCAAGGTGGTCCGATCCAAATCCAAATCCGAGAGATGCTGCACAACGAGGTCTTCAGATGACTGGAATGATTTGGGGAGAAAACGAGGATTGCACTCTGGAGCATGCTTTTTATATGATATCTCAGAAAATTCAAGATGTTCCAACATCCTACATTTATACTAAGGGTACATCTCAAGTGAAGATAATACAGAAGGACCTGGGATATCATGACATCCGAAAGATTGTCATTGACGCTTCGCACCATGGGATGCAACGTTTCCGGGACATCCCTAACCTTGATCCTGTATTCTCGTGTCAGTATCATCAAGAACTCGCAATAAACTGTAAATCCTTCTGTGCCATTCATCGCGCTCGTTTGATTTTAGACTTTTTAAACAAGTTTTAGATGTCAGCGAGATATAATTGATTCATGTCAGTAATCTGTATTTGTACATATAAATAAATTATTTTATGTTCAAGCATTAATGTTGTATCTGATAAGTAGGTGTCGGATACTTCTTAAAAACATAGAATATTACTGTTTAATAAATGCTACATGAAATTGACATATAGACATAATAAACTGTACAAAGGGCATAAATTGAGTGTTAAACCAATTAAAATATGGAAATATCAAGCAACAAGTTGGAGCTGGCTTTTCCGTATTCTTTGCAATATCCTTCGCATTGGATTCTGAAATAAAATATGACATCCTAATAACATCATAGCGTACGATAATCATGTTTAAAGTTCATTCAACTGTAGGAGAGAATTTGAACCAAAGTTATCAGAAAATTGGAGTAGTAATTAGCGCCTGTCATACTAAAGAAGTTAGCAGCTTTGTTCATATACAGACGCGAATTACTACTAAAGCGGACGCCTAGGCGGTCCTGAAAATCTAATCAAAAAATTTTTCCATTGAGTTGAGTCACGAGTAATAGCCAGTCAAAGTCGAAAAAGCGGCAAAAATCAAAGGATTTTGAAAATCTAAAAAATTGAATAACTCACGCAATTTTCAGTCAAAAAGTTGAAATTTGGTGTGTAGCACTTTCATACAAGAGGAAAATTTTCCTGAAAAAATCGCGGCGGTACCATGTACCCATCCTTCTGTACATATAAAAGCGGCGCCCTTTGAAATCGCACGGGAAATTTCAAAAAAAATTTTCACGAAAAGAAAGATCTCATCAGTCCGGTTCAGAAAATATATACTTTGTTGTAGCTATCTTGAAGCGTTTTTGAGATATAAAGAAAACAATTTAGCTTTCTACGTTTTTTTTCAGACTTTAGTGCCTGAGGCTGAGGTACGGATTTAGAGGGATTAAGTTGGATTAACTTCAAAAATAGGCCTAGAGAGCCGGGGAAAAACCTCTCTAGGGGTTTTCGGGGTCGTAGAATTGGATTTTGCAATGAGATCAGTGCTCAGCCTAGGGGATTTGTGGGATTTGCGGGATTAAGTGGGATTAACTATAAAATTGGGTCTAGAGAGCCGAGAAAAAGCTTCTCTAGGGGTTTTCGAGGTCGTAGAATCCAAATCACGGACCCAATTTTAACTTTTGCCATCACAGAAAATTTTAAATTCCAAACCAATTAAAATTTGAAAAGCTGTTTTATCGAAAAGATAAGAAATTTTCCTAGGTATAGCTTTGTTTACATTTCCAATCTTTTTGTTTGCTTTTTTCTATTGTGGGACCCCCAGAATGTTTGGTTTTTATGGTCCCACGCCATCCCATTATTTTGTTGATTTTATGAGATAGTGGAGGCGCCATAGCGACCTCCACTATTGTTTAATTATTTTAAAATTTTTCAAATCTCAGTGCACTTAATGTGCACTCACTGGTACGCAAACGTTTTTATCAGTTTTTGCTACCAGTCACCCCCAGCCTTGTTATCTCCCCGTGCAGTTAGTGACTGCCTTGTTGTGCTGCCGAACGGCAGCACACTTTTATTTTTTAAAAAATTTTGTTTCAGGTATTTTTTAACTTTTATTTCAGGTTTCTAAAACTTTTTTGTTGTTTTTTTAATTTTTCTTTACATTTTAGGTCTTTTTTAATTTTTAATTTAACATTAAATTAACTTAGATTTAAACAAAACTTAATTGTTAGCTTTAAATTTTAAAATTATAATTTATATAAAAAAGCGGCATATAAAGGGGTAGGGGCTGGGGAAGACGGTAAAGCCACAAAGTCAATAAAGCCCCCCCTCCGAAAATTATAAAATAAATAAATTACTATTGTATTAATTTTAGAATTAATTTCATAATTTAATCTTCTCATAATATTTAAATAACCATAATAAATAAGCATAATAAATAAGCCTAAAATAAATTTTAAACAGCATAATATGCTTAAAACAAAATTCTTTTGGTCTTGTCTCGTTTACTCCGCCCCCACCCCTTTTTTGAAATTATTATAGCTTGCGTAAACGAACAAAAATTTGGGATAGGTATGTTTTTAGCAAGCTCGATCCAATTACAGCAAAATTACATTCGTTTTCTTAGCAACATAATTTCGTAATTTTTCGATTCGAACCAAAAAAGATGTGACTCTAAAGCGAGTGAGAATATCATTCCAAACCCTAAGCCAAAACGAGACAAGACCTATTTTTTTAAACCAATTAGGGTTTTTGTTTAGAGAATGGACCCTGCACACCAAGTCCATTGTTCGGCGAAGTCCCTGCGGAGCCTCAGAGACGAGTTGGGGGATGATTGTTGACTGGGGTGGGACGATGCCGCCTGAAGTCAGGTGGTACCTGGATGAGGTGGTTGAGCGGCTTGGTACCAACATTCAAAGGTTGGACCAAGCCGTCGGAGGGATGGGTCAGGCTGGGGGCAGGTGGAGCAGGGGGGGACCCGGAGGTAGAGGTGGTTTTGGAGATAGTCAATGTAGATTATGTGGTGGGCGGGGTATAGGGGGGAGGGGGTATGAGTTAGGGTAGGGGTGGGAAGGGTGGAGGGGTGGCATTTATTTCAAATGGGTTCCGGCGTGCATCACAATAGACTAGGTAATTCTTTGTTTATTAATTTTTTATTGATTAAATTTTTGTTTAATTAGGGCATAATAGGTATTGCGGGTACATGAGCTATAAACGTAATTACACATACATAGGAGTAAATTTGAGCTAAATCGGTAAATTACATCTATTTCTTCCTACTCCTCCTCCTCCTCCTCATCCTCCCTCCCCGTCCTCTCTTTTTAGGAAGACGTGTATAATTGTAACTGATATGTTTTTGTATTTTAGGTTGGATGCCCTCTTTGAGCAAAGCGATGGGCGGGCGCAACATTTTTCCCCTGATACATTAACCAGGTGTGATATTGAAGCCGCCTTGCTTTTCGTGTCATGGGGAAAACAACTGACATGAATAAGGAGTTGTATATTTATTTCTTTAATTCTTATTTATTTTCAATAATTAGTGATTCAAATTCATTTGCTGTGATTATTACAGATGCTGATCTGAATACTCCGGGATACTTACAAAACCGGAGTAACAACTGGATCAGGATTGGAAGGTAGTACCATTGTTTAATTTTATTTATGGATATAATGAAAATTGTTTTATGTGTAATGAAAATGGGTGTATTAATGAAAAATTTCACAGGTGTAATGAAAATATTATTTTGGGTATAATGAAAAATTTTTCATGTGTAATGAAACTATGATTTGTAGAATTTTATTTTGTTTAACTGTGTAGTGAAAATGTAAAGTATTATAACCGCAATACCGTTTTAGTGCGAAAGTCATTGTAAATATATATATAAATAGTTAAAAATTTGGAGCTGGAAATTCCGCATAAAACAATGGGTTGAGGAAGGAGGATGCAGACCGCAAACCCGTGTCGAAGGTGGCACGCAATCGTACAGTACTAAAGTCTGACACAAAAATGTGTGTACAAAATCTGTAAGGCCTCCAGTGAACTAAATATACGTCGTAACCCCATAAAACCATATATTTTCGGAATCCTTGCAGCGAGGCGAACATTTTTATAAAATTTAAATTTTTTTAAAAATTCAAAAATTTTAAAATATTGGTTTTTCGGGGAACTTTTTCGGACCGTTCAAGGTATTCAGCTCATTCATTCAGAAAAATTTTCCCATCCGAAGACGCATCGATTGACAAAAGAATGGAAAAAATCGGTTGAGAAATAAGCATTTTATTCTAAAAACTCGTTTTTCCATTTTCTTTGATGTTCGCCGCTTTTTGCAGCTTTGACTGGTTGTTACTCACGACTCGCTCAACGGAAAATTTTTTCAATTAGATTTTCAGGACCGCCTAGGCGTCCGCTTTCACCTGATTTATGTGGTATTTCAAATTTTGAAAGTAGATTTTTTTGAAAGATACCACTTTTTGACCCACAATTTCGGCAAAGCAAAATTAGCAAAAGTGAGTAAAAATAACATAATCATAAAGTTCAAGCTGAGCTGAATCCAACGATATAAAAGTTTTGTTGCTACGACTTATATTGCGTCAGCAGTGAATTTTTAAATAATATCCCTTATTTCAGCTGGTTTTTGCTAGTTTACACTGATTCAGTCAAGTCACGGCGGCAACATCAAAGAGAGCCAAAAACCAGCTGAAATAAGGGATATTGTTTGAAAAATCATTGCGGACGCAATATAAGTCGTAGCCACGAAAACTTTATATCGTTGTATTCAGCTCAAATTGAACTTTATGATTACGCTATTTTTGTTACTCACTTTTGCTGAAATCGCTATGCCGAAATTTTTGGTCAAAAAGTGGTATTTTTCAAAAAAATCAACTTTTAAAATTTGAAATACCACATATATCAGTTGAAAGCGGACGCCTAGGCGGTCCTGAAAATCTTATCGAAAAAAATTTCCGCTGAGCGAGTCGTGAGTAACAACCAGTCAAAGCTGCAAAAAGAGGCAAACATCAAAGAAAACGGAAAAACGAGTTGTTAGAATAAAATGTTTATTTCTCAACCGATTTTTTCCGTTCTTGTGTCAATCGATTCGTCTTCGGATGAGAAAATTTTTCGGAATGAATGAGCTGAATACCTTGAACGGTCCGAAAAAATTCCACGAAAAACCAATATTTTAAAATTTTTGAATTTTTAAAAAAATTTAAATTTTATAAAAATGTTCGTCTCGCTGCAAGGATTCCGAAAATATATGGCTTTATGGGCTTACGACGTATATTTAGTTCACTGGAGGCCTTACAGATTTTGTACACACATTTTTGTGTCAGACTTTAGTAGGTGATTTTCTATCCTTTTTTTCAATGGAGGCTAAGATTAAAGAAGAACTCCGGTCACTTTCGTTGTGGGGTGAGGGAGCTATCGAGCTGTGGTTGGACTCCGTGGGCCATTGCCTAAAAGTACCGGCTCAGCTGACGTGGACTGAGTTTCCTACCATAGATAACGAAGTGATGTACCTGAATTCTTTGGAACATCATTTCATCAAACATGGGAAGAATCAGTTAGTTTGCCGTTCGGTAAATGAGTATTTGGGATTGGCCCAAAACATTTTGAAACAGTTTCTTTGCCGGCATAATCAGGATGTGAAGGAATTGGAAATTAAGGGCAGGAGGCAAAGAGTTGGTGAAAATTCGCCATTGACCGAGGTGCCCCGAATAAGTGGTAGAGCACAAATTGACAAAATGTTTTGGGTTACGGTTGAGAGAAATGGCAAGGTGGTGCGCGAGGATGCTAGAGAGGTCCATCCATCCGAGAATCTGCCGGTCGGAATAAGAAGAAGATTTGTAAGCCCCCTGAACCCGGAAATGGTTACTGTAGATGAATTGGTTCAGAGGAAGGAGTGAATGAAAATGAAAATGAAAATGAAAAACATGAAAATGCCCATTCGTGTTCGATTTGTTACCCTATATGTGAAGGAGAACTAATTGAACTGGTTATTTGTTATAGGCAAACTGAATTCTTATCCCAACTGCCCTTACAAGGGCAACCATGGCCACAGAAGCCAGAAAGATGTTGAATTATGAATCCACTTTAGGTTTCTGTGGTTATGGGGTTTTGATACTCTCATCACAATATTTTTGTGGATGCTGATTAACAGGGCTATTAATATGCCAGTAATTTTTCGTGGAAATGATTACAACATTATGATTATTTTATGTCGATTTAATGCTACAATAAGATGTTTATGGTATTGGATCTTCTACTGCGGTTAATTGGGTAAGTACTGCGCTTGTTAATTCTTCTGCCCCTTGACACAGGTCAAGGGGCCAGCTTCGGAAAAGAAGCTGCCCCCACAAAATTTATCAGAATCTTAATTTCCTCAAATATTTCCACAAAATCTACCACATTGTTTTTTCTCAAAAAATGTTTTTGCATAAATTTATTTTTGAGAAACTTTCAAAATTTTGAACAAAATTTGTCAATATGTTTCTCAAAGATTTGGCAAAAAATTGGCCAGAGTCTCGTTCTCTAAAATTCTCTCAAAATGAGACCCTTGTAAAACCTCTTCATTGGAAACTATGTAAACCACCAGTTCTCACCCTTTCTTACCCCTTCCATGCCAACATACCCTTCAAAAGAATTCTCAAGCAAATTTTTTGAACGGTATATTCGGCTATTTTACTTAAGAATATTTTATTTACAAATTGTGACAACAACAGTGTTCCAATGCTTCATAACATATTTCGCTGGAAAAATTGAAGACAGGAGAATCAAAGTAAGTTCACCGTTTAATGATTCTCAGTTTGAAAAGGCGTTCGCAGGGAAGGCTTGGGACACTGATCGGCATAAGCAGTCTTCAAAATCCAATTTTTGTTGACCTTCTTCACCACCAATTTCACCCATTTCGTCGGTTGTCCTGTGGCACCGTAAATGCCGGCATTAAATGGGAACTCCTTATGCAAAATGAGTCGTTCTTCAGGACGCCCTTTGCTGCCAGTTTGGGGCTGGGAGAGGAAAATTGGTGGCATAGGAATGTTTTCTTCGTAGAATGACAGGCAATTGCGTAACTATAAAAAGAGGGCACCGGGCCGACGGTCATAGAGGAAACATGCTTCCTCAGAGTATGGAGATTTAGCAAACTCCCGCAAGGCATTTTAGTAAAAACAATTAAAAAACCGTGTAGCAGTTCAAGAGTTGGGAAGATACTTTGATGGTGTACCAACATTTTACTTCTTTTGATAAGATAAGATGTCATTAAACTGATAAGATGTCATTAGTGCAACTTAGGTGCATTATTACTGCAATTGTTTTCTTGACAATGTAACCCCAGCGGCTGATACTAGCTGACAGCACCTGATATAAACTAGACATGGCAACTTTATCTTGCAGGGGGTGCTACCATGCCAGCAATGAATAAGCGAACGTAGGCAAACGATAAAAAATTTGGTTCCCCTTCTCTTTCGAATACAAGAACTTTATCAGTAAACAAAGCAGTACTATATAAGCTGCAGAAAATTCAGCAAAAATGGCCCACGACCCAATTTTTGATGGTTTTTTTATGAAATTGAATAAAGCTTCAAAGTTGCAGGATGGCAAGGCATACACTAGGTATGCCTTTTAGTTATATTATGGTGTTTAAATTGCCAAGCAGTGTGCCGGGGTCCCTCAAAAAGAGGACTGCTTGCCTGAGTTTTAGCACTGCTCCAAAATGATATAAAGTTATGAGGCCATCTTTTCCTTGCCATAGCTCGCGCATGCATCTAAATGACCTAAGCAAAAACGTCCCTGAGTACATTTCTGAGCAATTCATTGTGCGCTTCCTTGGTGAGGTTGTCGTCGCGTGCTAATTGCTCCCCAAGGGCCGTAGGCGCATGGCTTGCAACCGGTGTCCTGCCAGCCTATGACCATTTGTAGGTGAGATCTTTTATGAGTGACTGGTTCAGTAAAAACTTGCACTGCGACATTGCTGTCACAGTAGGACATCCTTCGTTATGGAATGCGTTTTTGATGACCAGCAAGTTCACTGCTAGCCATCGACAAAGTGTTACGTAATGTCGTAAAAAGGTAGGTAGTCTCCAACTTCAGTTAAAAATCTTTCAAAACCTGTTAATTTGCTTGATTCTAATTTTATCACTTTTTTTATGAAATTTCTATGCGTATTTTTATAATTTTAGACCACAAGTCCTTGGTATTTATTGTTGCTTGCTAGACGACTTCTTTTGTTCAGACTCTTAGAGGTAAGGCGCTGGTAAACTAGTAAAATTTTCAATATGTAGCAGCAATTTAGCCTTAGAAGCATTCAATTTAACGTTGCTGTTGCTGTGATTTCCGGGCTCGTCAGCCTAGATGGCTATATGAGGCACGTCAACCGATTAATTAGTTAATCAATTACAGGCATTAATTCAACGACAACTTAATTAGCACAAATCATAGCTAGTATATACTTGGACCTCAAATTTAAAAAAATCAGTTGTAATTGTTTTTTTCATAATTGAAAACTTTCTTGACATTACTCATACGCTTATTGCTCATGACTTTGGTGAGTATGATGGCTGCTGCATTTTAGATTATTTATATACATGAAAATGCAATAGTACCAGAAGTAATTTTTCGAGGAAGCAAACTGTTAACAGACCGTTAAGGGACCCAACATACGGCATATTGATGCTTATAACTTTCTGCCTATGCCACATGCTAAGCTCCTCATATCTATTGGATTTGAAGAGTTAGAGAAGGGCCATTTCCCTTACTTGTTCAATACACCAACAAGCCAAGCTTACGTTGGACCTCTGCCTGGCTTAAAGTATTTTGATATTCAATCAGGAAAATTGGCCGCCCATAATAGCATCATTAAATGAAACGAAAAATGAGAACGAAACCAATAAATTTGCTCTAACGAAAGCAACAATGATCCCGAAATGATACATGATCTGCAAACGGAAGTGCTAGAATACTACGTTAGTGATGCCACCATTCTCTGATTAGCATGTTTAGCATTAGTTTGGTGGAGGAGTTTGGTTATTAACAGGAGTTTGGTGAAGCTACTGGTTGCGTTGACCCTTTCAAACCCGCACTTCCAATTGCATCCCCTTGTAATAACGTTTTTCGTAAAAATGTTTTACAGGAAAACACCATAGCCATCATACCCAGCACTGGTTATCAGCCCAAACGTAATTTTAGCAAATCCGCAATTGCTTAGATTAAATGGGTGAGCGAAGAAAGTGGTCGTCGCATTGCTCATGCCGTTAACGGCGGAGAAATTAAAGCTCTGCAATATACAGTTGACGGCTACTACGAAACTGTTGCAGATGGTAAAAAGGTAATTACCTGATATGAATTTTATGGTTGTTACTTTCATGGACATTCTTGTAGCTTCAAAGGTTCGCAAAATATGAACAACTTTACGCCACAAAACTTGAAAGCAAGGTACCAAAGAACGTTAGAGCGAAGCCGGGCTATTACAAGCATTAAAAAAGTAATGTTGGTTGAAATGTGGGAATGTGAATGGCAGGAAATGCCGAAACAAATCCCAGAGCTAAAATAATTTGTCAATGGCTTAACTTTAGATGAACCTCTAAAGCCACGAGATGCATTTTTGAAGGCCGCACAAACGCTGTGCAATTATACTACTCAGTAGCTGCTGAAACTTGACGAAACTATCTGTTATACAGACATTACATATTTGCATCCTTGGGTAAATGCTACGCAAGCTTTACCCCGTAGGGCATCCAGAAATTATCACGGGAAATTTTCAAGACTTGGATCACTGTTTTGGGTTAATAAAATGCACAGTTTTGCCTCCAAAACGTCTTTCACCCGGTGCTTCCTTTTAAAGTAAATGGCAAACTAATGTTCTCACTATGTGCCCAATGCACAAAGTTGTTAAATCTAAAGGATTGTGATCAAAATAACACGGAACGTGCTAAGCCTTAATCGGTACCTGGTGCAAACCTGAAATTAAAAATGCACAAATGTTATTCACACTGCCTATATCTCTAGTCATGCTGAATTTTTGAACTACCTGACAGATCCCAGTTACGAAGTTGTAGACTTCAATTTTGTTGCGAATGATTCTATGAACTATAAAATACAGACGGAATTTTCTCAGCCAGATAATAAAGCAAATGTCACTATTGCAGCATTTACAACCTGCTACGCGAGTCTTAAGCTTTACAGTTACCTAGAATCTTTGGGTCAGAAAGTTCTTTACTTCGATATTGACTCGGTGATTTATAAATCAAAGCCTTCTGAGAAAAGTATGAAGCCAAAGCTTGGTAACTACCTAGGCGACATGAAGGACGAAATTGCAGATTCTTACGGATTTGGTGCTAAAATAACAAAATTTTGGAGCTTATGGCCAAAAAATTACGGGTATACTTTGCAAAAAGCAAGATGGATCATTGGAAGCTTAGTAGAAAGTCAGAGACATATTATCAAATGTAATGAATCGAAAGAAAGTAAACCCTGCTTCTACGCTTAGTATTCCTTTTGACAAAAAGTCATGTGAGGTATCAGATGTCCGCATAACAAAAGATAAGAAATCTGATCAAGTAATGTCGAAGGAAATTAAGAAAACATATACGATAAACGACGTCTTTTGCCTGATTTAACAACACTGCCATATGGATACTAATTTAACTAATTCACAATTTTGCCTGGCAACTATATTCGCACAATTTATGAATCAGTAGTAGGACAGGGCGAACTGTGGCGGTCTGTGCGGAGTAAGAGCGGCCAAGCTTTTTGTTATGTGGTTCAGCTTCTTCTTTTGTAAATATTATTCTGATGTTTGATATATACAATAAATATATACATGAAATAGCACTATATAGTACGACCAAAAAATGTGTGTACAAAAATCGACCGTTTATAGCAGATTAACTTTTGGAGCAAACCCCAACAATGCATATGTTTTTAGTCCTCAGGAACCAGAAATTTCAGGAATTCCGGGATCATTTACGGAAAATCTTAATTTTTAGTTTTATGTTTGTTTAATGTTTATCGCAATCAAATTTTTGTTTTGAGAATCGAACAGAGCTGTTCCCGCTGCATATTCTTGCTCTTAGAATTTTTTTACGAAAATGCACCCAATTTCCGGAATTCCGGGGTTTCAAAATTTCCGGATTTCAAAAATTTCCTCCAATACCCACAAGATGGGTATCATTCGAAAGCTCTTATTGAGCTGAACAACTTTTGCAATAGAATGAACTCTTGAAAATACGTACAATTCCCGGAATTCAAGAAAACCGGATTTTCCGGATTTTAAAAATTTTCTCCAATACACCACAATGTGGGTATCATTCGAAAGCTGATGAACTGAACAAATCTTGTAATAGAACCAGCAAAATCGGCCCAGTTCTCGGAATTAGCTAATACCTTCCAAGCTATCGTGAAATCCGGAATTCGTGAATTTCGGGAATTGGGTGCATTTTCAGACATTGGTCCTATTACAAGATTTCTTCAGCTCATCAAGAGCTTTCCAATGATAGCCATGTTGTGGGGTATTGGAGAATATTTTTAAAATCCGGTTTTCCCGAATTCCGGGAATTGTGTGCATTTTGAAGAATTCAATCTATTACAAAAGTTGTTCAGCTCGTTAAGAGCTTTCGAATAATACCCATCTTGTGGGTATTGGAGAAAATTTTTAAATTCCGGAAATTTTGAAATCCCGGAATTCCGGGAACTGGGTGCATTTTCGTGAAAAATTTCTAAGAGCAAAAATATGCAGCGGGACCAGCTCTATTCGATCCTGAAAACAAAATTTTGATTGCGATGAAAATTTGGCGAAAAACTAAAATTTTTTGATTTTCCGTGAATGAAACCCGAAATTCCGGATTTTTCCGGATTTTCGAAATCTCGAGTTCCTGAGGATTCTTAAAGTATACACATTGTTGGAGTTTACTCCAAAGGTTAATCTGCTATAAACGGTCGAAGTTTGTACTCACATTTTTTGGTCGTACTATAGTTTTATTGTTTAGAAATGACAAACAGTGACTGAAAAAACACAATTACATCAAAATTGTTGTGCGAGTTTATTACCAAATTACAGCTGCTTGACCTTCTGAAGTTCATTGGCATAAACAGATCCTGTGATCGCTTCTCCGGCTAGGTCCTCCAACGAATATCGTTCAGGATTTCCTGGTATCAGTGATTGTACTCGGGAAATTTCGTTAGTACAGTTTGAATCTCATGATTTAGGTTTTGCAATGCGGACGAAATCTCCGAATCTCAATAGCCTGGGAAGTGGACGCTTTTCCATTGCTTATAATGCACAAATTCCCAGTTGAGCACATTATTAACGTTAGTTGGCAAGGCAGCTTCTTTCGAAGAGACAACAATCGAGCGTGTAGGAATCATTATAGTAATTTACCACTTTGGACAAAACGTGACGCCAAGACTTTGTTCGTTAGCAGACATGTAACGATAAAACCGTATTCGCAGCGTATGCTAAAATCTCTCAATAAATACAGCTTTGGTGTTACCCCGAGCAATTATATGCTTTATACCGTGTTGGTTCAACAACCTTTGAAATTCGTTAGGTACATACTGTCTGCCTTGGTCTGTTCGAAGCCATTTTGGGAGTGCATTGATACTGTGCAGAATTTTACGTAGAGCAGTTAGCAGTAGAGCATTCAAGATAATTTAGGTTACCGGATCCAATCGGCTTTAATAAATTAATATCTTCTTCGCGCCGTTTTTTAGTTCTTCTCATGATGGCAACGACGATGACGACCTTAAAAATAACAATAAGATAAGCAAATCCTGCGCTAGCTTATTAATTCGATATTGAAAGAAATAGAGCCTCCAGAATTGTTTAATTTATCGTGATGCTACGATTGGTTCTCCAAAAATTGGGATCTTCCTAAGATACCTTGCAATTAATAGAAGCTTAGAAAAATTTTGTAATTAAAGAAGTGTTAAACCTTTACAGCATCTGGTATATAATACACCTACTACAAATGCTTGGGTCGCTGGCTAAACCAGCAAAACGATAAATTTAATTGAAAACTAAATAATAAATTTAATTAAAAGCTAGCTTTCCAATGATAACATAACAACTACCTTAACTAGCTGACGATGATATATTTGTCAGTGCTTGTAACATCAAGTTTCATCTTGCTTTATAAAGTTTTCTGGCTTCTGTAAATTTTGTGGGGAGTAACTGACTTAATGACTCTTTTAGACTTGATTAGTCTTTAAGTGGCACCCAACGGGGCAGGCTGAACACCGACTGCAGAACGAAAAGGGTAGTGGGACACTTCGACACACTTTAATTGCTCTCTTTGTAAACATGAAACGAATGGGGTTTACGCTCATGTGAAAACGAGAAGGAAAGGGAGGGGTTCAAATTGACGTTATAGGCATTGTCTGAAACTTTTTCTTATTTTTAAATCAAAGCGAATTCTTCTTACAAGGAAAATAAAGACAATTTTGTGATTTAAATTAGCGAAATTTTTTTAATTACGTATTACTATTTGTACACTATTATTATTGTTTTATAAAAGTTCTATCAATATAAAAATGAATATATAATAAACGCACTAAAATACATCTATTTAACTATTGCCCCGTTTTCAACATTACGGTTGAACCCTTTCCTAATGTACCCAAAGAGAACAATAGTGTGGCGAAGCGTCTCACAATCAGCGAAAAGGAGAGATGACTTCTTAAGGGGGAGGTCCATTTTTGGTCAATTTTTCGACTATCTCCGATTTCGCTCATTTTCACATATAATGATGTTTGAGTGGGATATTTTAACGAGTTTTCAATGTAAACTCGTATCTCTTACAGTTGTTGAGTTATTTCGCCTCAAAGTCGAGATCCGCATGTGTTAAACATAGGAAACAGAAAAAGTGGTGATTTATTCTTGCGCCAAAAATCTCTCGACGAACAGTTGTAATCCTGCATAAATTTTATATTTATAATGTAGCTATAATCATAAACTGCGGTACGCTGGAAGTAGAATTTTGATTTAGGCCCCTAAAATTTTTAAAAAATTTTTTATTTATCGGAAACATTGGAAACTCGTCAAAATTCAACGTTTTTTGCAGCTGAAAAGTGGGGTCTTCGGAAAGACTCGTTCGGAAAGAAGAAGTATCCATTGTATGTTTTTCCAGTTTTGAGATTTTTTGGCGCAAAAATGGGCATTTTTAGCAAACTTTTTAAAATTTCGGTTTTTTCGAAAACTTGGCTAAATTCCAACAACAGTATGGTCCTAAACTGCCTATTTCTTATTCCAACTTGTGTATTCATGTCTTCGCATTATTTGCAGCATGAATTATGCTTATAGCTGCGTCCAGTACTTCTCAGCGTGCCAAACGGGACCCTTGAACCCCGAATTTCACAAAACAGCGATTTTTAACATTTTTCAAAATATGGCATATTATACATCAATCGAAAGCTCTGATTGCAGGGATAAATTCTTCTCATTGAACCATGGGCCGGAAATGCTTCTATTTTAAGTTAACCGATGTTAAAAGTTTTTGTTAAATGTTTTTTGTAGACTCAAGTAAATTTTTTCGCAAGACATCGGTTATATCATTGGATACCTCCATCAGATGGCTGGGGACGATTTTTTATTTATTGTGAAATCGCTCATCGTTATGGAGAAATAAGCTGAAATGTGTGCGCAACCTGTATATTGCCTACTTTTTCCAAATTTGTCAAGCGATTACTTTAGCTAGAAAGCAGTAATCGGGGCAACTAAAAAACGTCCCTGGGTATATTTGTGCAGATCTCATTTGTTAAGTAGCAGCCCTCCAGCTTGCATGGTGAATGCTCCACAATCTTTGGAAAAAAATTGTTGGTGTTTTTGCAAAAACTACATTTTTCATGATAGCAGCCTACAGGATAGCTGTTAGAAGATGATCATCCATCCGATAATTTGCCCCTGTGAGACCTTCAGGTCGACACACGTAGTATGATTTTACGGCTTGTGTACTTCAAGAAATGATGAACTATTCGATTTCTGCAAAAATGTCAAATTCTCGACGCCTAAACAAGAAAATCGGCTATATCGCACGATAGAAAAAAAGCTAGAAAGTTGCTTTACAAAGCAAAAATGTGAAGCTCAACGAGATCTTAGTCATAACTGTATAGCTGCTGCCACACTTTCAGAAATTGGGAAAAACCGCCCTGATCGGAAATCTCGGATTTTTGAACCGGGATTGCTCGGAGGGTGTTAGAATGCTAGATGAACGTATTTTGGAAAGTTTCGCCAAATTTCATCCTGATTTGCGCCACCAACCAACAATTTGTGCCCAGAAGGAATCACCACCTTAAGGTGGCGCTTGCATTATCGGAATTATAGATGTAAAATTTGGGCCGATGGCTCAATTTAAATGAACTCCCACCTGAAGTTACTTTTGATGGCGGGGCATGTTTAGACAAAATTTCGGCAACAGAGACCACGTGTTTGGCTAGCTACCATTACGGCTTAAAAAATCGAAATTTGACGAAAGCTTCGTATGACAAATTCAAATGCAATATGTAAAAGAGCATAAAAATAGCTTTACAACGATATACATATCTCTTCTGTACGTGGTTTCTATCGAAAGTTACAGGCAGTTGAATATATGACAAAGTTACGTTGACCATTATCATTTCATATGGCAAAGTAAAAACTAGTCGTTCGAAAATGAGTTCTACTGGATATATCATGATGTTTTTGTGTTGGATTTGTTTATTATTTTATGAAATACATTATACAACTTATTAAAATCAAAATATATGCGCAAAGTAGAAGCGAGTAGTGCGAAATTTTCCAAATTAATTTTCTCTTTAATGCTTCAACCAAAGTTGCTCAAATTTTGCATGTACGTTTATTTCAGAGGTACGCAGGGGCAATTTTTTTAGTTTTTGCTTAAATCGGATATTCCGTGAAATATTGACATTCAAAATCTTTGAACATGAATAAAATTCTCAACATTGCATAAATCGAGAAACTAAAAAATCTGCCCCTGCGTTAGGTTTATTTATACACTTGTGCAAAATTTGAGCTTATTTCATTCAGCCGCTAATGAATGACACCGTTTTGAAAATTTAAACTAATCCCTTTCGTGTAGGTCGCAAGCCAAGCATTGGATTCTTACAATTCTAAATATTGCTATTATCTAACACCAGCTACCATTGCTGAACGTTTGAAATGGATTGGTTGAAGAATGAACTCAGGAGAACCATTCCCGGTAATGCAAGCGCCCCCTTAAGGGGGGGGGCTAGTAAAATCGACCTGCCCCGACTTTGTCCGATTGGCATACTTTTTGGCGAAGATGTAGAGCACGGGTGTGGTCAAAAAAATATCGGGTACTGAGATCTTATCTGCCTTCCAGCCATGTGCAGTCGTCGGGTTTATGTGCCCGACCCCCCGTTTTTCACAACTACCAACATAATTAATATAAGATTTCTGCTGGATGCAAAACCACAGCTTCAAAGTTGCCATTTGCAAATATGATTTGATACATGCGCCCCGATCTGCAGAAAAATACTAGACGTCTGTATCTTATCTGCATCTCTGGGAATTTCTCTTAAAAGTTGAAGTTTCGGCCAAAATTTAAAAATTTTTGGCTTACGAAAGGAAAATTTTATTACTGGTGCGAGCTATGAGGCTGTAATTTGGCACAAAAGGAGGCCCTACAGGTGTACTCATTTGTGTCAAATGGCAAGAAATTTTGCCGCGTGAAAACTGTTTTATGTCAACTTTAATCTTCAAAAATTGCCAAAATCGCCATTTTCAGTCTGTCGGATCCTGTGTAGAGGCTTTCTGCAGCCATAGAAGTCGCAAACCGTCACTAATTGAGCTGAAATCGTTTGTGGGTGTGTTTTCGACCACGCTGAGTTCAAATATATCAAAAAAATTTAATTTCAAAAAATTTGATTTTTGCGATTTCTGGGGTGCCATTGCCCAAAAAAGGCGACTTTGGCAATTTTTGAAGATTAAAGTTGACATAAAAATTTTTCACGCGGCAAAATTTCTTGCCATTTGGCACAAATGAGTACTCCTATAGGGCCGCCTTTTATGCCAAATTACAGCGTTATAGCTCGCACCAGTAATAAAATTTTCCATTCGTTAGCCAAAATTTTTTAAATTTTGGCCGAAACTTCAACTCTGAAGAGTAATTCCCAGAGATGCAGATAAGATACAGACGTTTAGTGTTTTTGGCAGATAGGGGCACATGTGCCAAATCATATTTGCAAATGGAAACTTTGAAGCTATGGTCTTGCATCCAGCAGAGATTTTTAATTAATTATGTTGGTAGTTGTGAAAAACGGGGGGTCGGGCACATAAACCCGACGGCTGCACATGGCTGGAAGGCAGATAAGATCTCAGTGCCCGATATTTTTTGACCACACCCATGCTCTATATCTTCGCCAAAAAGTTGGTCAATCGGACAAAGTCGGGGCAAACCTTTAGTAGCCCCCCCCCCTTAAGCAGTCATTAAAAAACCATAAGAAAACTTAAACCCGTCAAACTTGGCACATATTTAGCCATATATCCCGGCTATATTCTGTAAAAATGTCAGAAGATTTGGAGAATTAGGCTCAAAACGGCGACAGGTAACCTAGTGAAAATTTTACAATTTTTAAAGTTTGCGGCTACAGTACTCTTGAACAAGAAGCTTCTGTGAGCTGCCATTTGGCGTGTATATAATCTGTGTCCATAGAAATATGTGTGCAAACTTTTAAACCTGTAGCTTCTCCCGAGAAAATTTAGAGCTTCCGAAAGACCAATCTAAAATTTGAAAAAATGAACGAAACTTTTCAGTTTGGGCCCCAAACAGTTTGGATGTCATGGGGTATATCAATGCTTTATATTAACGTTTTAATTATGATATGTTACCTACTTGCGTAGCGCTCTCCGAAGAAGTTGTGCAATCGCCTAGGTATACCCCCTTAACTTTAATTTCAGTTTAACATTAAACACAAAAATAAATTCCTAAGCTGAAATCCAATTGCAGATTTCTCCCGTTTTTAGTTTTTGTTAATTTGCTAAACTTATAATATTAAAGATGTAACATTTAAGGGGAGAGAAATGCAAAGATCGTTAAGAATAGACCTTTCTCCTTTTCCTTCTGTAGTCAATGTTGAACCTGCCCAGTTGGGTGCCACTTAAAGACTAATCAAGCACAAAAAGAGTCGTTAAGTCAGTTCCTCCCCACAAAATTTACAGAAGCCAGTTTTCTTATCTTTGTTACCTTTTTTGATCATTGTTTCTGAAACTGTCACGCTCTGTCTTATACTTATAGATATTTCCCTATTTAATAAAGTGGATAAAAACGTAACTCTGTGCAGAAATCTTACTAGTCTAATAGTAATGTTAAATAATAATATAATAATAATAATAATAATAATAATAATAATAATAATAATAAATCAACACAGTGGTGAAGATTTAATAACAATTTCTTGTTTACTGTATTGCATCCCCTTTTTCATATGTAAACAGGGGTGCTCACTTTTTGTCAGATAATTTTTAAGTACCTTTCTTTCTCTTTGTCACGTCATCTCTGGGATGCACCTTTGGGTGCATTTTCTATCAATTTTTAGCAGACTAGATTGCGGTTGGAAAACTAACTAGCAGCTTTGAGAAAAATGCAAAACTAGGCTGCTTAGTTTTGTAAAAAAGTAACTTATATAGATTGCTGTTTGTATGCTCGTTTATGCTACAAAGAAAAGTAGTACGGGAAAATTATTGCAACAGTAATCACCTCCAATTTGAATAAACTTGGTACAAATGGAAGCATGACTGCAACTGAAAATCTAATGGATTTTCTCACGAATCCAAGATAATTTTCTTACTGGTTTGGTTGAGCATTAATAGGTGCTGCCCTTATTGAGTTTTGAGATAGCTAGGAATAGGGTAGGTTTAGGGAAAGTAGGATGACTGGAACGTAGTCATCGCTACTCCCGGGGGTCAAGGTTTTTGACCCGCTTCCAACTCTGGTATCATAACAGGATTGTTTATTGACGGATTTTTGGAAATCATATGAATGTAAATATTGCATGAAAAATTGGGCTGTGGTTTTGGATTTAGGTAGTTCCTGGTATTAGTTTAAGAACCAAACTTTGAACTTAACAGTTTAAGACTGCTAACTTTTATTATCCGAGATGGAAGAGACGCAAAAACAGGCAATTCTTTGTATCAGTTGTCGAATGTTAGGCTTCACCCTGAT
>JASAND010014776.1:0-15065 GCA_030248195.1 Trissonchulus latispiculum
AAACTATTTCCAAAAATTAGCACTACCCCAAAGTTTCCTATTCTAGGTAGTGCGCTGACACACACTACCTGATGAGGTTTTAGGTAGCCCCAATGGAGGACAATGTATGTGGGAGTTATTGGGGTCGCTGAACACGATGACATGGTCGCAGCGCTGTGCAGTGCTGCCAACGTGCTGTACTGTAATGCAGCAACCATAGAACGTTGGCTGTAGACTTACTGTAAACGGTTAATCATATTAAATTGGGTGTAATAGGTAGCTTAGGGTATGGCAAATTAACATAGATACGTTTCGTTTACCTATTACGATGTCGCTGCGTGGTTGCGCGGCAGTAGGGTGCTGCTGAAGTATATACAGCACACGGTTTTTTTTGCGTAAAATACTGCGTATTTACGCAGTCGAGCTTAAAAATACGCAGTCAAAAACAAAAATACGCACCAAAATACGCAGCCGAAAAATTCGGTAGTAGGAATTTCTAGAGTGCTCTAAATTAATTTCTTGAGACAATTCACCGTAGTTTGGACTCTGGCTTCTTCTGGGGGGTTCCGCCCCCCAGACGGACCCCGCATATCTCTTCGATTCTCCTTTCGTCTACAGTTGACTATACTTTC
The DNA here is from genome assembly GCA_030248195.1 of Trissonchulus latispiculum. Lineage (NCBI taxonomy): Eukaryota > Metazoa > Nematoda > Enoplea > Enoplida > Ironidae > Trissonchulus > Trissonchulus latispiculum. The sequence goes on from JASAND010014776.1 coordinate 612, forward strand.
TGCTTAAGCCCACGTTGTACCATGCGATGCTTTTCTTTCTATTTGATTTGATGTCGTATATAAATTAAAATCTTATATATGTGTTCAATCAAGGGAACAGTAACTCTATTTGTCTAACCAAATATTGGCTTAACTAGTAAACTGTTCAAGGCAAAAGTTAAAATTTTAAGAGCAAATTTTCCGAAATTTAAAATTTTCTTCAACTTCTGGGGCGCTGCACCCCAGACCCCCTGCGTATCTATATATTTTTCGTCACCTATTCATTCATACTCTTAAACCACAGAGAGAGCACGCAATTTAAACTCAAGCTAAAGATTCTTAACGTTGTTTAAAACTCTTAAAACAGCATTAATTCGACGCTAAATGCGTTTATAGCTTTATATATAACGTTGAGAAGCGTTTTTTGTAATTTTACGCAGTCGAAATTAAAAATACGCACTCGAAAACAAAAATACGCAAAATTTACGCAGGTCCGATTTTCAAAAAAAAATCCTGATACAGCACGGCCTATAACTAGCTACAGATAGCTGTTTCCAGGGGGGGGGCCGCCCCCCATTTATATTTATATATATATATTATTATATTTATAAATTTAAGTTAAAAATATCTATTTTTACCTCAGGCAAAAAATAGCTATTTTTGACATTTTTTCTAAAAAATTTTCTTCCCCCCAAAATCCGAGCCCCCCCCCCCCCAGACCTGGGGGGACCCCCGAGACTCCCCCAGAAATTTTGCCTAGGAAAAAGCCAGGTTAGTTTGCAAGTTGAAATTTTGCGTGTAACTGTAGCGAGCTTAGAAATCTTCTTAAGTTTTCTTGGTGAGAAGTACAGACGGTTTATAAGAAAAGCTACAGATAACTTTTGCGACTTTTAAAATATTCTTTATCGTAGTGGTAGGGTTTCGCAAACAAAGATTTTTTGTTTGGGTGTTATGTGAGAATTTAATTTTCAAAGTTTAGATTGTAAAGTTAGAGAACCTTAAAAATGAAATAGGACAAGAATAATTAGAGTAAAATCAATATGGGTGGCATGGGGTTTTAAGCGGACATAGGACTAGGTTTTAAAACGTTAATATGGGAGGGCAGGTTGTAAATGACAAGAGAACTAGGTTTAGAGCGCACTAATATGGACCAGCTTCGCTGAACAACCAATATTCGCGGACACTCATGTTCCACTCCACATAATTAATATGACGTTTATTATATATATACAAGAACAAAAAGTGCTCCTTCGTCGCATGTAAAATACATATGAGTCTTCGTAGGCAGGTTGTACATAAGCAAAAACTAGCCTGTAAAATACATATGAGTTCCATAGGGAGGTTGTAAATTAAGGAAAACAAGTTGCAACCGCTTAACATATGAGCCTGTCCTACAACGAGGCTCATATTGGCGTATGTCATAATACGAATAATTTGCAGATTTACTTTTATATAAATACATACTGCATAAAGCTTTTCATTACAAATTATCCTTCATATATATAATGTTGATCAGTCATTATAGTGTGCATATGCTCAATACGGTACGCCATGAGGCGCTCTGACTCACAGCCAAGTGGGAACGCATTCTGCGTGTGTATAATGTGAAAGTGTTTCGAGAATGCATTAGAGGTGTGCCATAGTGTTTCAGGAAACAGGTTGCATGTACAGTTCAGCTTGAGCAGTCGTAGTTCACTTCAGTCCTGGGCCATGACGTCTATTCATTTTTCCGTAATGTGGATGAAGCTGAGGTTCTTTAATGAGGCTTTAATGTGGAATGCACTGTGACGCCAATATGAGCCTCGTTGTAGGACAGGCTCATATGTTAAGCGGTTGCAACTTGTTTTCCTTAATTTACAACCTCCCTATGGAACTCATATGTATTTTACAGGCTAGTTTTTGCTTATGTACAACCTGCCTACGAAGACTCATATGTATTTTACATGCGACGAAGGAGCACTTTTTGTTCTTGTTTTCTATTATTTTATATATGTATGCTCATGAAGGTATGTATAGATATCTTTCAACGGTAGCAAGCAAGCCAACCACAGCACTCCACAACCACTTTGAGCATGCAGTTCTATGACAAATGTTGCTCAGCTCGCTCAGGGCTTTCATTTGGTACCAAATTTGACCAGTTTTGAAAAATTTCATTTTTGACCGAAAATCGCCAAGTCCCCACCCCACCCCAGCACAGCACTCTACAGCCACTTTGAGCATGCAGTTCTATGACAGAAGTTGCTCAGCTCGCTTAGGGCTTTCATTTGGTACCAAATTTGATCACTTTTGAAAAATTTCATTTTTGACCGAAAATCGCCTAAGCCCCCACTCCACCCCACCACAGCACTCTACAGCCACTTTGAGCATGCAGTTCTATGACAAAAGTTGCTCAGCTCGCTCAGGGCTTTCATTTGGTACCAGATTTGACCACTTTTGAAAAATTTCATTTTTTACCGAAAATCGCCAAGTCCCCACCCCACCCCACCCCACAGCCACTTTGAGCATGCAGTTCTAAGACAAAAGTTGCTCAGCTCGCTTAGGGCTTTCATTTGGTACCAAATTTGACCACTTTTGAAAAATTTCATTTTTGACCGAAAATCGCCTAAGCCCCCACCCCACCCCACCACAGCACTCTACAGCCACTTTGAGCATGCAGTTCTATGACAAAAGTTGCTCAGCTCGCTCAGGGCTTTCATTTGGTACCAGATTTGACCACTTTTGAAAAATTTCATTTTTTACCGAAAATCGCCTAAGTCCCCACCCCACCCCAGCACAGCACTCTACAGCCACTTTGAGCATGCAGTTCTATGACAAAAGTTGCTCAGCTCGCTCAGGGCTTTCATTTGGTACCAAATTTGACCACTTTTGAAAAATTTCATTTTTGACCGAAAATCGCCTAAGTCCCCACCCCACCCCAGCACAGCACTCTACAGCCACTTTGAGCATGCAGTTCTATGACAAAAGTTGCTCAGCTCGCTCAGGGCTTTCATTTGGTACCAAATTTGACCACTTTTGAAAAATTTCATTTTTGACCGAAAATCGCCTAAGTCCCCACCCCACCCCACGACAGCACTCTACAGCCACTTTGAGCATGCAGTTCTATGACAAATGTTGCTCAGCTCGCTTAGCGCTTCCATTTGATACCAAATTTGACCACTTTTGAAAATTTTCATTTTTGACCCCATGACCTCCCACCGACCTGACCCTCCAGATGGCAAAGTGGAACCAGCACAGCAAGATGGGTGGGTCAGACGGCAAAACGGATGCCAGGAATGAGCTGGGCGCACCAGAAAACCCCTATAGACAATGTTTTGTCGGGCTATGTACAGTCCTATATGGTGTTCCCGGAAGTCGGTACCGACCGGACCCTCCAGACGGCAAAGTGGAACCAGCACAGCTAGATGGGTGGGTCAGACGGCAAAACGGACACCGGGAATGAGCTGGGCGCACCAGAAAACCCCTATAGACAAAGTTTGGAGAGGCAAAGTAAAGCCTACTATGGACCTCCGGGAAGCGGTTACCGACATGACCCCTCAGACGGTCAAGTGGAACCAGCCCAGCAACTTGGGTTACTCGGGCAGCAAAACTGATAGCGGGAATCGATTCTCCGTCCCAAAAAACCTTTGTATGCAAAATTTGAGCCACCCATGTAGCAAAATAAGCGAAAAAATTAAGTTCAAAGTTCGACCCAAAATTCACCAACTTTGGCCGGCCAGTACCGAAAAATTACGCACGAAGACGGAAAATCATATAGCATTTGAACGACCCCGATATGTGTACTGTTTAACCATATAGTCAGTATTGCCCCATATATAGCCCAATCTGACTTATTAAGGCGCCTTTGAAGCATACTTTTTGGCCATTTTAGCGTTTTGGCCGACTTTGGCCCCCAGCCAAAAATTTTTTCCGGCCCTGGGAGGCATAAAAACTAGCTTATTTTCTTATTTTTGATTTGTACTACAAGAATATATATGGGTTTCATAGGCAAAAATTTTTCTATCTGTAGTTATTCAAGCTACAAAACCCCCTTATGAGACATCAAAAGCGAGAAACCGGAAAAAAAAACATCACTCTCGTAAGCGATTTTTGGCATAACTTTTTAACGGAAAGTGGTACGGGGATGAAACTTCGCACACATACTAAACTCGACACGTACAATTTTTTGCGCACATAATCTGCGCAGGATCTGCGCAGGAATCTGCGCAGCTTCTGCGCAGCCTTGTTTTACACGGTCATTCGACCATTTTCACTCATATTATAGGGGTCGCTACCGCGACCCCTATGATAATCTGTGTCTAGATTTGTTGAAGCACGTATGTATATATATTTACATATTAATTAGCTCTGAGCTGTTTGTTTTTGTAGGGTCAGTGTGGCGGTGTACAGGAACGCTACTGGCTGTGTAGTGGCGGCTGGGCTGTGACTGTCTTTGATGACATCCCACTCCATGTTTCCTGGAACGAAAAGTCGTGTGGCGCCCTCCTACTGAAGGCTCAGTACAAAAATTGTGTCTACCAGAATTTCCATCACCCAGACGCTTCGCTACGCCTACACTATTTGCTCTGGATTGTCAAGAAGAAGGCTGATATCTTCAAAGACTGTAACTATCTGCGTGAACTGCATTTGCATGTCGTCAATCGATGGCTGGATAAGCCAGTTGGCATACCCTGTGTTGACCTATTTCGTGCTCCTATTTGGACCACATGGGCAGAATATCATGCTGATATTACACAGGTATATATGTTGGAAGAAACTTTGCTGTATTCTGCTTGAAGTTGGATATGTACGTATTTCATTCAGATATTTGATTGCTTCTGTCACTATTTCGTCTGTTAATCAGTTCGTTGCACCGGGTCCGCTGTGAGGGTCAGAGAATATTAGGCTATTGGAATATCTTAATTTCAATTTTTGCCTGGTTTCAGCAGGAAACTTACTGTTGTTGTTGTTTCTATCCAAAATGATAGGCGAATTGACATTATGTAATACATTAACAACGCAGTATTTGTGTTTCAAGACTGCCAAATGGTAAAATTGGAGAACGAGACAGGAATTAGTTGAATCCAACCTCCGGTGGAGGTGTGCATCTCTCCTTTTAGGTGAGAATGAAAGAAGAAAAAGAAGGAGATTGTACCGCTGAAAGTCCGAAAATACGGGCCTCTTTAAGGGTGGGGCTACCTGAGATGTGCAGGAGGGGTAGTTGTGGGGGGGTGAACCGGTGGCCGCTGAAAAACCAGATTTTTCCGGTTTTTTGCCCACAAAACCGGAAAAATTCGGATTCTGGGGGGGGGGGGTGAGCTCCAGGTCAGGGGGAGGGTGGAAACCCCCCACCACCAAGCACATGGCTCCTAAAACTTGCCCCGATTTTGTTCCATTGGTCTACTTTTTGTCATAGGTATAGAGCACGGTTGTGATCAGAAAATATAGGATACTGAAATCTTAACTGCCCTACAACCGTGTGTAGCCTTCGCTTTTATATGCCCTAACTCCTATTCACGCAAAATACTTGTTTTCACCCCTATTTTCCACACGACCCCTTATTTTCACAACTACCAACATGGTTGATTAAAACTTTCTACTGGCTGCTAGGCGCCAGCTTCAAAGCTGCCATTTGGCATCATGATTTGACAAATGTGTCCCCATCTGTAGAGGTGGCTGAAGAATCCATCCCTGAAACTCATGATGATGAACGACGAACTTGATAATACGACCAATGCTAGGATGTTCCCTCATGGTCCCCTGCGACAGGAGCCGGTAGTGGATGTGGGTGGTCGTAAGAGTATAGGAAATCCTGCTCCGGCAAGCCGAAACGTCCTAACGACATCGTGCGTTCAAAAATTAGCTGTGTGGAGTGTCAGATCACTCTCCCAAACGGGGAAGCTGGAATTACTGTGCGACGAACTCAACAAATACGGATATAATCTGGCAGTTCTGACGGAAGCAAGGATTCAGAATTCTGGGGAAATCGTAACCTCTACATCCGATGTTAGTAAGTCCTATCGGGTGTATCACTCTGGTGGTATAGCCCGAGAGCACGGAGTTGCTTTTGCTGTCATTTGCTGTCTAGTGCCGGCTGTAAAGCAGTTCACCCCGGTATCAGGCCGTCTGGCTATGCTGGAACTCCAAGGCCAAGTACCTGCGTTTATCATCGGTGCTTATGCCCCAACCAATCCATCGGCGGATGAAAGCAAGGACGACTTGTTTTATGACAATCTGTAAAATTTACTAGACTCTACTCCAAAGAATGCGATAACCCTGCTCTGCGGTGACTTCAACGCGGAATCTGGCATCTTAAGGGATGGCTGGGAGGACACTCTTGGGCCATTTGGTCACGGCGACCTGAATGATAATGGACTCCGAATGCTCAGCTTCGCCTCCTTCAACAACCTGATTATTGGAAACTCCATGTTCCAACATCGAGAAGCACACCGTATCACCTGGCGCTCAGATAGGTGTCAAAAGGTGCTTGACTATATGATGGTCCAACGTCGCTTCAGATCTGCAATTGAAGACGTCAAAGTAAATGCGGCTGCCTCCATTGGTTCGGATCATGCCCTAGTAGGAGTCCGGGTCCGTCACCATCTGAAGGCACCGCGCCAGACACCCCGCCCTCAATCCAGACTCGGTGGACAGCTGCTGGAAGACGTTCAAGTCAAATATTGCACACTCTTTGAAAATGTCGTGTCCTAGCAGGCGACGTAGAAAGCATCCATGGATCTCTGCAGAAACCCTAGGTCTAGTGGAACAGCGAAGATCCAACATTGCCGATACTCGACGAATAAATCAGTTGAACCGAGCAATCAAGTCAAGTCTTCGAAACGATGAGAACTGGTGGATTAACCAGTGTGCGAAGGTAGAACAGGCAGCTAATGTGGGAGATCAAAGGACACTCTTCCGAACCATCAATGCAATGACCGGTCCGTCCGGTCGCTGCGTGGCCTACAGTTCTCTGAAGGATGCACAAGGAAAGTATATGTGTAAGAACCGGTCTGCACCTGTCCCCGTCATTTGGAATTAACACAGGTGTACGCCAGGGCTGTGTGCTATCTCCTCTTCTCTTTAATGTCGTTATTGACTGGATTATGGGCAAATTACATCGACCAGGTATCAAGGTTGCTGAAAACTTGGAAATATCGTTCTTGGCTTATGCGGACGACCTGATCCTGTTTGCAGAGTCTGAAAACGATGCTCAAGCGTTTTTAGACGACCTAGCACTTTCAGCTTCCAAACTGAGTCTGAAAATAAATCCATCAAAAACGATGTTTGGCAGTAGCAACATCCATCTCAATGGCACCCAGATTGAAGAAGTTGCCTGCTTTAACTATCTGGGCTCACAAATCCGCTGTGACACCATCTCTCCTGCCGAGGATGTAACAATTCGTATAGCCAAAGCAACATCTTCCTTTGCCAGACTTCGTCCCCGTCTCTGGAGTCGTCCAGTTAGCATTGCCGCCAGGATGCGGGTTTACAATTGCGTCATTCTGTCTATCCTTCTGTACCCCAGCGAAACGTGGAGGCTACTAGACGTGGATAAACGACGGTTGGAAGTGTTTCAGATGACTTGCCTGCGTCAGATCCTGGGAGTCTCGAGGTTGCAACGCCACGCCAACAGTGCAATCCGAAAAGCATGCCTTGACCAGAGTGACCTCTCAGCACAGGTTGCAGCGCGTCGCCTGCGATGGTTCGGTCACGTCTGTAGAATGAGCAATGAGCGCCTGCCGAAGAGAATACTGTTCGATCCGAAACCGCTTGGCTGGAAATGCACCCGAAACGCGCCCAAGAAGCTCTGGCTAAACCTAGTGGAAAGTGACCTCTCACACCAAAAACGGGCTTTTGGTGCCGCCATATGGATCCGAAATTGGTTAGACATCTCTCAGAATATCGCTCAAGATCGTGTTGAATGGCGTCAGATTGTGGCGGACGGGATGGCGAGCCATAACCGCAACACTGGTTGACGGCGATAAGTACAAGTAAGTACAAGTACAAGTACATCTGTAGAAAAATACTGCAGGGCTGTATCTTATCTGCGTCTAAGGGAATTGATGTTCAAATTTTAAGTTTCGCCAAAAATTTAGAAATTTTTTGTCGGACAAAGAAAATTTTAATTCTGGCGCAATCTATAAGAATCTAATTTGGCTTATACAGAGGCCCTAAATGTGTTTGTGCAAATGGTAAGAAATTGTGCCGGCTGAAAAATTTTCATGTCAACTCGAGTCTTCAAAAATTACCAAAAGCCGCCATTTTCAGTATTATGTTGATTCCTGTATAGAAGCTTCCTTCCGTCACAGAAGTCGCACACCTTGACGAATCAAGCTGAAATTTTTGTGGGTGTATTTTCGACCACGCTCAGTTCAAAGATTTCAGAAATATCAATTCTGCAAATTTGATTTTTTTCGACTTTGGGGTACCGGTACCATTGCCAAAAATAGCGATTTGTGGGCAACTTTTGAAGATTCAAGTTGACAAAAACTAAACTTTTTCGGTCGGCAGAATTTCCTACTGTTTGACACAAATAGGACACACCTATAGGGCCTCTGTATAGCCTTATAGCTTGCACCGAAATTAAAATTTTCTTTTTGTTAGCCAAAAAAATTATATATTTTTGGTGGAACTTCAACTTTGAACATCAATTCCCTTAGTTGCACAGAATTGAGCCATCTAGTATTTTTCTGCATATGTGGTGCATGCATTTGCCAAATCATGATGCCAACTGGCAACCTTGAGGTTAAGGGGGGGGGCAGAAGAATCCGCGTCCGATTGGAGATTTCCTACTTGCTGTGGTCGATGCAGTTGGCGATTATCTTTCCACGTGCTCCCTATGACGCCTGACCAGCGTGCCAAATGGATTCTACCTTCGCGAGGCATGACTGATTTATCCTTAGTCATGCTGGAGTTGCAAGCCTCCTTGTCCTTAAATTATGCAACCGAGCTTGTGGGTCCAATATGCCATTTATTCCGGCAGTCCCTATCTTGGTCCTCTTTTTCCCCTTCTGACCCCATTGCTAAGACGTGTATTGGACTTGGAGGTAGAGACTCCCCATATGGATTCGTCCGCCGACCGCCACCGAAGAAGAAGAGAGAGGTTAAGGACTAGCAGCCAACAGAAGTTTTAAATCAATTATGCTGGTAGTTGTGTGAATAGGAGTCAGGCATATAAAAGCGACGCTTGTACATGGCTGGAGGGCCAGCTAAGATTTCAGTACCCGATACTTTTTGACCACACCCATGCTTTATATCTCGCCAAAAAGTAGGCCAGTCGGACAAAGTCAGGGCAAAACTTTAGTAGCCGCCCGCCCCTTAAGGCTCGAACCCATGTCTTGTTGCTCTCACCAGTTATTGGAGCCAGATTTTTTTATAAAAAGCATTGTTTTATTATTCTTCTATTCTTCTTTCTAGGAGAAAGTGTTGACATTTGCTGAACGTCTGAAGGTGGCCGGCTTTGATTCCTGCCAGCTGGAGATTGATGATCGCTGGGCGGTTCATCACGGAGATCTGGACTGGGATCCGCAGCGATTCCCAGATCCGGGCCGGATGCTGGAACGCCTGAAGGCTGAAGGCTACCATGTCAGTCTCTGGGTTCATCCGTTCGTTAATCCGGACTCGGACCTGTACCGTCAGCACTGGGACATACTCCGGCCGTTTTTGGTTCAAAACTCCCAGGGCCAGCCGGTCCCGGTCACCTGGTGGAACGGCCAAAATGCGGGGGCCATTGATCCGACGAATCGGGCAGCGGCCACCTGGTTTGGTAGCCGGCTGCAGGCCTTTCGTGAACGCTACGGCATCGATTCGTTTAAGTTTGATGCGGGCGAAGTCTGTTTTCTGGGCGACGATTTCTGTCTGTGCTCTCAGAATTTGTCGTCTGCCTCTCCGGCTGTCATTGATGGCTGCGAAGAGACTGATAAGAATGGACAGCTGTTACGGCCCAACAGCTTCAGCGAAGCCTATGCTCATTTTGCGGCGGAGTTTGGACTCCGCGTGGAGGTTCGAGTGGGCAGTCGGACCACTCAGTTGCCCTGTTTTGTCCGGATTTTTGATAAAAATTCCAACTGGACTGCTCAGAATGGCCTGAAATCCCTGATCCCAGTGGCGCTAACCTTCAGCCTGCTGGGATATCCCTTCATTTTGCCGGATATTATCGGTGGAAATGCCTACGGCAAAGATTTCCCCTCTAAAGAGCTGTACATTCGATGGCTCCAGGTAACGGTATTCATGCCAGCCATGCAGTTTTCCATACCGCCCTGGCGCTATGATCAGGAGACGGTGGTGTTGTGCCGAAAATTTGTGCAACTGCACGAATCTGTTGCGCCACAGTTGATCGCGCTGGGACGTGAGTGTGCAGCGCATGGAGAACCATTGCTGCGACCGATGTGGTTTGCTGATTGCCATAGTCCGCTAGCGCTTCAGTGTGATTCACAGTTTCTGGTTGGGCGGGATATCCTGGTTGCCCCGGTTCTGGATGAGGGAGCCCGTTCCAGGGAAGTTTGGATCCCACCCGGACGTTGGCAGTCTAGAATTGATCAGAAACTGATCAAAGGCCCCAAGACTATTCAGCAACCTGTGGAGCTTCATCAGCTGGCTTGGTATACCAGGGATAAGTCCGCTTAGGCTTTTGGTCCGGACATTTTACCCAACTTGTCACTTTAATACTGTAGGGTTCTGTCGTTGCAGTTTTGCGAGCCTTTGCTCGTGCATGACTTTATTTATTTAATCTGATGCCAAGAGTGCATAATGATAAGAGTGTGACAGCAGGCGGACTCTCTGTTATCGATCGTCTGCTCTGTACGCTAACGGGATCACCCTCCCGGCAATTGCTTGCTTAGAAAACCCCTCATATGCGTAGATACTGGCCAACATAACTTCTGTATTTTAATTTATTAGGTACGCAATTACGGGCGTCGGTGGGCCGGCCGTTAACGTGCAATGCATAGCTGAACAGCTGATAGTAATGGATCTGGGCTGCTGTCTCGCTCGTATAATTATGTACTCTAACGAAACAAGAGAAGATTAGAAACCGCTGCCTTCGGTGTAGTCTTGTTGGAAGACGAGTGGAAATTACAAAATAAATATGAAATTGTAATACACTGTGCGTTTCTTAAAAAGTTATTTTTTCTTGTGAATGAATTCCCTTGCCTTCTGCTTCTCATTTTCGTTTATTTATTATTTGCTATCTACAAATATATATAGCTTAACGCATTGATATGTGCTCAATTAAATTGCTTCATTGCAGTGCAGTTGCACATGTGGACTTGTGTTGTCCAAGTTTGTGTATTTTTAAATATTTATGGCATACCTACATTACATTAACTTAATTTATTGTAATTTCGCTTACTGTCGTTGTGTCCGTTTTTGTATTATTACAGTTAATTATTAATCACCAGTTTAGTCACAGGTTGTGGACTAGGTTTTTTTTTTGGTCAAAAATAGCGTCGTTTGCAGAAATGAACAATAGTTTTGACGACGCCAAAATAAAAATGACGAAAGAATGACCAAGCTCAAATGTGGAAGTAGCACTCAATTTTAACAAGAATGCAAAGTTTCTATTACGTTTTAACAGTGATTTTTCAAAAAATCTCTCAGATTTTGGGGGCTGCCGCCCCCAAACCCCCGCTTTGTTGTCTTTGTGATTTACCTATGTTAAGCTCCGAAGATATTTGAATAGTCAATCACAATCAGTATATATGTATTGTACAAAGCCATAGGCAACGAGACTTCATGCTACATCCTTCAATTGCATTTTGATCCAAGTTTCTCGTACCATTTTCGCTAAATATTTTCTTTGAAAGCTTTCTCTTCAGATTATCTCGGCTAGAATGGAATGAGAGCTCATACACGTACGTACCAGTACGTACTATGTTTAAGAACGTTTATTGCAGAAATGCTAAAAACTACTGGGGATGGATCTTGAGGGCAGCCTCGTCGTCGCGATTTGAAGGTAAAAAAAGTAAACAGGAAAAACAGAAAAAAAGCATATCAACAAAATTTCACGAATACGTATATTTGCAACTTTTTACCAAATTTTGGATAGAAAAAGCTTAAAATGTCGTGCGAGTTTTGCAAATATTCTTATTTTTCCCTCAAAAGGGTATATATATTTTTAAAAATTTTCTTGTTTCTGCAAAATGAAAAGAATTAAAGATTTGAAGAACGATTTCATCTGACAAGCAAAAAATTCCTTCTACTTCTGGGGGGCTCCGCCCCCCAGAACCCCCGACTTGTATCGGGGTGCCATCTTCATTGTTAATGCTCAAAGTCATGCTAGTCACCAGATATTTGTAAGTTATACTCGCGGGACAATGTGAAATATGAAGCAACACTCGCCAACAAGGTAAAAATTCAACCAAAGTTACGACTATAGCCTAAAACAAAATTGTGTTTTTGCAAAAATTTATTTTTGACGTTGGACAAATAAAAATGACGTTCGGAAAATAAAAATGACGAAAATTTGATGAAATCCGATTTTGAAAAAAAAAACGCTGGTTGTGGAGATTTCGTAAACATGACTTTAGAAGTTTAATGGATACTTTTTATCGCAAATCTGTACATTTTTACTTCAATTTTTGACACTGTGTTAACTCAGCTTTTTTAGAAATTTATGCTTAGCCTATTTTTACGCAATGTGTTTTTGTGCTTTAACTTACAACTGTTTGATCTCTTGTTTTCTATGTCCAAGTAATTTAATATGCCATTTTGTGTAATCGCTTACTGTTGCAGTCATATCAGTTTATTGGGGCTTATTGTGTTACGGCTATTATATATGCATGTTTATATATTAAAGTCGGAACTTAAGCATAACTACATAGGTTCTGTACGTATTGACTTATCCATTGGAATTTGTACACTTTATATTAGACATTTAGCTCTGTCTCTACTTTTGGCCAACTTAACTGTTGAATCTAGTTATTTCGTTGTTGAATATATCTTTATTTGCACAGACATAAGTGAAGAAAACGAAAAGTCAAAACTGGGACAGTGTTAATTGTTTTTGAACTATCTGAGGTTGCCACTTAGGCAGGCTTAGCTACCTGCTTACACATAGAACTGTTTTATGTAATTGTGTGCTCTGAATAGTCTTCTCGTAAAGTGTCGCACTGAGGGGAATCTAATTTTCCCAGTAGATCGTTGTTGTTTGATTCTTGTGGAGTACTTCCTTCGTCGTCCCTCGGGGTGGAAACGGTGATATCGGATACTTCTGGGCTGGCCAGCGGAATTTTACCCTGTGGTTTTTCAGCGTCCTCGATTAGCTGTGTCAGCTCGAAGTCCATGGATTTCGATTTCTGATTTGTTTCATAAGTTGACGGATTTTCGTAGAGATCTGCTGAACTGGTACTCGTCAGCGGTTTTTTGACTATTTGGTTGGCATTCTGCAGTATTTCTTCCGGATTGAAGTCTACTGGGATTTTTGCTGGTTTCATACTATCTGGTGCAGCCATGCTGTCAACATTGAGGGCGAGCGCTTCCGTTACCAGATTGAAGATGGAGCTGGCTTGCGATGAGACGCTTTTCGATCTCCGACTTGCCGTGGTAGATTCCCTCGGTTCGGTCTCCGGTTCGCTGCTCGTTGGATCGAAATTTACGGCTGTTTCCCGGGTTACCGATTCCGGTATTTCGTTTTGTGTTTCGGATTTTTCGTATTTTTCGTCGTGGTTCTCCAATTCTTCGTTTTCGTATATCTCTGGCAAGATTTCTTCATCCTCGCGACTGAGATGTGCCTTTATTAGGGCTTTCCGGCTTTTTCGATCCTTATTTTCGTCGTAGCAAATGGAAACTAGCCGATACAGCTGAAGCATTGCGATTAGAGTATTTTTGCATGTAAAAAATATCATAGTGTAACCACTGATTCGAAATGCTATCAGCAGGTACAGTCTTACTACCAGAAATGGTATATCCTGCAGACAGACTGAAGTCATTATTCCCCATATATTGGGACTTTTGATCATTGCACACAAAAACTGTCTGAATGTTTGCAGATCTTCGCTGGATTCAGATTCATGATTTATCTTAATCGTTGTAATTCGTTGATCGCAAGTGAATTGTACCAGCTTGTGCGTTCTTTTTGTCCTAGCTGTGATAACCAACGGATACTGTAGTAGACTGAAGGACCACACACCGAGCACGATGTAGGTATGAGTTAGGCTGCTTCGAACCTCTTCCTCCTTAAAGATCTCGAAGAAATCCACACAGTCGGCAGCTGTGGCCAGATAAGCCAATAAGATCTGAGACAGCTGTTCCCTGGTGAGATCTCCCTTAGGAAGAAGCCAACGACCGATGATCAGAATTACCATCAGCGTTTGCTCCAACACTTGGGCCCACATTTCAAAGGCAATCGGCACTTTAATTTTTGTCTAAACAAAAGTAATGGAAATGAAAATAAATAAAAATTTTGCAAAGCTTATAGCATGTGTAAGTCTCGCCCGTAGTCAACAACCGTGGATTTTTAGCTCTGATCGTGCCTTACATGATTGCTACTAGAAGGATGAA
>JASAND010014778.1:0-10270 GCA_030248195.1 Trissonchulus latispiculum
AGAAAGTGGTCACTTCTCTCCCTATCCTCTCTATATGCAATTTACGTATATGTACGGTTGGTGAGCTTGTCTCAATACGGATTAGATACGCAATGTAAACAATGACCCTACAGTCTATCTACATAGTCGTACACACGTTACATACGTATCATACGTAGAGAAACGATTACTTAGCAAACTGTTATATACTGAAAATGTACGTTTTTGTATACTTTAGTCAACAAATTGTTCTGATTGTTTTTCAAACCTCCTGAAAACATTGTATATCAACAGTAAAATTTCAGTGTAAATGTGAAAAATTGGTTTTATTTTAAGAATGTAGTTGTGACTCAAAACTTTTGCAGAAAACTTAACTAACAACAAATATATAATTTGTTGTTAGTTAAGGGATCTTTTCCACAATCCCCCCCTCAATACGAACTGGTTAGATTGGGGATTATTGGGTGATCCAAATGCGTTCATAGTTTGGGAAGGTGTAACTCGAGGCTCAGTAATTTCAAAAATTTTAAAAATTTAAATTTTTTAAAATTTTTAAATTTTTAAAATTTCAAAATTTTTGAATTTTTTCAAAATTTTCTGATAGATTCGATGATGCTGAGCATTTTCCCTTCTTGCAGCAACATCAAAAAATGCTTCCTGCGATCTCTACAGCGGCTCTAACGGTAAAGATCAAAGGAAATTACCGCCAACAATAGGTACACAATTACGGCTGTGTGCAGGGCGGCGTTTTTCTTTGATCTTTACAGTTAAAGTCGCTGTAGAGATCGCAGGAAGCATTTTCAGATGTTCCTGCAAGAAGGAAAAATGCTCAGCATCACCGAATCTATCGGAAAATTTTGAAAAAATTTAAAAATTTTGAAATTTAAAAAATTTTAAAATTTTGAAAAATCTAAAATTTTTTAAATTTTTGAAATTACTGAGCCTCAGGTAACACCTCCCCAAAATATGAACGCATTTGGATCACCCAATAACCCCCAATCCAACCAGTTCGTATTGAGGGGGGGATTGTGGAAAAGATCCAAAACTTTTGCAGAAAACTTAACTAACAACAAATATATAATTGTAATAGTTTTTGTTCCAAACTGTGTCCATTGGAACACATTTTTTCAACAACGAACTAACATTTTTAAAAAAGAACAAGACTGAACAAGAACTATTTTGGAACAAGTATATGAAAAATCAAACTATCAAAAACACTGAATTATAATTAAGTAAAATAAATTCTTTAACGAGATTAAATAAAAAAATCTGCCGAGATAATTTTTGAAATTTTTGAATTTTTGAAAGCATTAATAACTACATTTTCACTCCTTGTAGCCATTGCCCCCCTTTAGTAAAAATTTCTGCGTACGCTAACCTTTTCCCTGTGAGTCAGTCTGAGGTCAAGTATCCATTTCTCAAATCGTAATTATGTACGCTTACGTATGCCCCACGTACTAATATAAGTGCGCCCATATAAGTAACTGTTTACATTGCGTATCTAATCCGTATTGAGACAAGCGCACCAACCGTACATATGCGTAAATTGCATATAGAGAGGATAGGGAGAGAAGTGACCACTTAGTTTAACGTTACACTATGTGGCCACTTAGTTTAACGTTAAACCCAGTGGCCTTAACGGGCCTCCTAGTTTAACGCGACATATATATATACAAACAGATAATCGGAAACATGCTCTTGTTTCTGGTTTTTCGAAATTGCTGCACTCATATTACACATACCTACATATGACAGACCGTTGTTGAATTCAGGTTCTACTCAGTTCGCCCAAGGTGAGTGGATTGGTGTTGCTTTGGACGGACCGACTGGAAAAAATGATGGCTCTGTTTTGGGTGTCCGATACTTTCAGTGTCAGCCAAATCATGGCCTTTTTTGCAGGTATGTATGCGTATAAACACGTAAAGCTTTTTATTTATGTACTGATTATTACTGATTATTTTGTTGTAAAGTTTGACTTTTGCTTTATTGTTTTACTCATTTTGAATGACTGGTTCCTGGTTCCGGTTTGACTGAGATTTTTCGTGTTCCTGGCTTTGTTTTACTGATAAATTTATGTGCGACATATAATTTCTTTAGGTCCAATAAACTGTACCGACAACGTCTTAATCCTCCCAGTGTCTCAACTGCTGTGACAGAGGCAGCCACTCCTGGACCACTGGGACGATCGACTAAAGGTTAATAAGCGTAACTGTCTGAAAGTGTTTACTCTTGGGGCCTTTTCAAGAAAGGATAGTCTCTTCTTTTAACTCTTTCATGAAAAGGATCGGGTAAGGCGTTCGACTGAAGATCTTACGGTCCTAGGCTGGAACGCCCGCTGCCACAAGGCTTTCACCAATCCCCTTGAGCAAGGGACTAAGCACATATCGGTTCGCCGTGGGTTCCAGCCAACCCAGCTGTCTATCCTTAACTGGTCGATAAATGGGTACCACTGCGGGTGGAAGGTAACAGGAGTCTGTGTTCTGGCGTAATGCCTGATGAAGGGCTGACCCCCCCTTCCACAGATGTAGTCAACATTAGAGTTGTCGCTCCTGACCTGGGGCTGTGAATCCCGGAGATAAGCACCGGCACCCTATAACCTTCTGTAGGTTGGAGTTCTCTCCAGGGGATCGGGTTAATTTTAACTCTACTGTATCCTTTCTTGAAAAGGCGTTTAAATTTTCAACAGTTTCCACAGAGTACTCTATAGCGATATAATTGAATGCATTCATGGGAGTGTGTTTCGAGACGGTTTTTTGAGTGCAAGTCATTACTGCTTTATATTTTGAAGGTATCGCGTTTAAACCGCTACTTTCTTTCTATCTTATTAATTTCGGCATCAATATTCGTTCATTCTTTTCCTCCCTTGCACAGTGTGCCACTGCTACCGCCTGCTTAATTTTCTTCTCTGTGTTTTTTCTAGACAGTGTCCTCAACACTTCGACGCTCAGTTTATCAGCTGCGACTGCCACTACTGCCACCAATGCTGCTGGGTAAGTTTTGCTTAAACCAAACAGCTTTGTAGTTTTATACTACTTATGTACTTTCATAATACATGTATTTCCTGTGAGCTTGTGTAGCTAGCTAGCTATATACACTATGCGGACGTCAATAGCAGGTTCAACTGTTGTCGATGTGTTCCATTGTTAAAATAGACACCTCTGACTCGAGGGACGTTGCGCTGGATATATCTTTATCTTTTTCATCTTTTTCCCTTGTAAGGAAATTTCCTGGAGGTTGCATCGATTTCTATTTTCTGATTTTTTTATTGTAGAAAGAGGCTAAGCCCTTATTGTGACTATATGTTTATTTGCTGTGTGTTTGGATTTTTTTAGACTGGAAGTTGGAGATCGTGTCATTGTGAATGGAACCAAGCATGGGTGTCTTCGATATCTGGGTTTGGTTGATTTTGCCGAGGGAATGTTTGCTGGGGTGGAACTGGACAGTGCTCAGGGCAAAAATGACGGCTCAAAATTTGGGAAACGGTGTGTTTATTGTACTTGGCGAATTGGTCGGATGTTTTCTTAAACTTGTCAGCAGGGTAGGGGTTTTTCCGGGAAAAAGATTGGCGGAAAAAACCTTTTTTCCGGTATTTTTCCATTTTTTCTATTTTGTTCCTTTTTTCCGATCACCCCCAAAATTCACCAATGTGCTAAAAGTTGAGTTATATATTTCATGTTTCTGTATGCATAGAAGCAGTTTTCAAGATATTTAATAGCCGCACCGGGTGGTGCACTTACACAAGCGCGTACAAAGGTTATTGATCACAGGATTCTTCAGCAGACGATACTGTAGAGTAAAAGACAGGTGACTTCTGTATACCTTGACGGTTCTGCTGGACCTGGTCTGTGGTTTTCCCAGGTAACACTCTTCGTAAAGTAAACAAAACCAGACGTTTCAACAGTTTTTTGGCTGAACATTCCACTGTTAGTCAAGAAATTAACTCTACCTGAGTACACATTCTATGGCAAAAAATCTTAAATCCCAGAATTAGCTGAAGTTCATGAATATCGTCTTATTATCTCATTAAACAGTGCTTTGATAGTTTCTTAATGTTCTGATTTCATAAATTAACTTTCAGAACATGTCTCGAATAGTTTTCCATTTTTCCGATGCATCGAAAAACCCAAATACAATTTGGTCAGATTTCGCACACCTACTATGACTCACGGAAAAGGTTGTAAGTAGTGCGAAATCGCCGGAAAAGTTCAGAAAACATTGTATTTCGCTGTAAAAATCGTTAAATAACACTAGGAATATTTTTCAATTTTTTCCACCCCATCGGAAAAAATGGAAAAAACGGAAAAAACCTTTTTTCCAGTCCTTTTTTCCGCGCCCATCCCTACAGCAGGGAATGGTAAATTGGAAAATAGGATTCTAGGCATCGGAACGGAGAGTGCTGTTTTCAGATTCTGCTTCCATTCCTTTGAAGCCAGACGCCAAGTCAATCTATGCATGCGCTACATTTGTGCATATATATATATATATATATATATATATATATATATATATATATATATACTAGTACATGTGGACCTGTGGATGATTTGATTGGTGATTTTCAATTCTTTCTGTTTCAGCTACTTCTCCTGCAAGCCCAACTTTGGCCTGTTTGCTCCGTTGGCCAAAGTGGTCCGCGAGCCGCAGAGCATGCATTCGGCGGCTCCTGGTGGTCCTTCCACTCGCACAGCCACTTCAACAGCCACCTCTGCGGCTATCAGCCGTGCCGCTGCGGCTCGTGGTCTGCGGTCCCGGACGGCTTCCCAGGAATCCCTAAACTCTTCGCTGGGCGGGAGTTCTTCCCTGGCCGCTGGGCCCCTAACGCCGGGTGCCAGTCGACGGGTAAGACTGGGTGTGACTGCGCTGCTAGACGCCTCCTCTACTGCTTCATCCCCTGCCCTATCGCTTGCACGCCGGCAGGCAGGTTGCTTTGGTTTTGTTTTTTCTGTTTTTTATTAAGTTTTTTGTGATAGCTAAGCTATTTTCCTTTATTTTTGTGTTTTTCTGATGAATTCTGTTTCTTTGTTTGGTTAGGTGCGGTTCTAAATTTTGAACACGCACTACATACATACATACACGTACATGAAATAGAGACTTTAAATCACATGAATAGGTAACAGGCTGTTTGGTTTAGTTTCGGCAGGCTACGATTACGTTTCACCTGTAACTTTGCAAGACTGTACTTTCTGGGCTTTGCGTTACGTAGTGTCACCGACCAGTTGCCGTGAGTTGCTTGCTAGCAAAGCAGTCATTGTAGGTACTTCATGGATCCAGGCTAAGACTTAGAAAAAGCAGGAGGCACAAAGTGTTGGTAGATTTCTCTAAACAAATTTCCTTATTGTGTATTTGTTGGTCAAATCTTGGCAGCGAATATACTCTTTATGTGGCTATCTATAGTCAGGTAGTGCGCGTTAGCGCACTACCTAGAATAGGGAAATTAAGGGAGTTTGCGGCTTTTTGGAATCTGTTTTTTAATAAGTCACGGAAGAGTGGACCGATCGGGCTCAAACTCGCTGTGTGAAGAGCCTATGGGCAGGGGTGGTACATGCTGTGAAAATTTGAGCCGAATCGGTCGAGCCAATCTCGAGATATACATATTAGGTGCTTTGGCCGCTTGCATGTTTTCTCCGTTTTTTCCACCCACCCTAGAGGTCGGAGGACAAAAAATTTCTATAAACTTTTGCTATTTTTGTGGATAGAATCCCCTGCAATTCAGGGCGAATTTTTTTTCGCGCTAGGACCCCCCCCCGGAGTCTGTGTACTCCTTGGATTTTGCGATTTTGACCCCCCCGGAAAAAAACTAAGTCCGAAAATTTATTAATCAGTCTACAGAGAGATGCGCTCAAAGCCAGGTGCTCATATTGGATTTATAGCATCACCCTAACGTGAACATGTGACCGAAGCGAGGATTTGCTGCTAGACCTCCTGTGGCGCCCTGGCCAGGGGTCACTAAAGTCTGACACAAAAATGTGTGTACAAAATCTGTAAGGCCTCCAGTGAACTCAATATACGTTGTAACCCCATGAAACCATATATTTTCGGAATCCTTGCAGCGAGACAAACATTTTTATAAAATTTAAAATTTTTTAAAATTTCAAAAATTTTAAAATATCGGTTTTTCGGGGAATTTTTTCGGACCGTGCAAGCTATTCAGCTCTTTCTTTCAGAAAAAGTTTCCCGTGCGAAGACGCATCGATTGACACAAGAACGAAAAAAATCGGTTGAGAAATTTGCATTTTATTCCAAAATTTCGTTTTTCCATTTCCTTTGATGTTTGCCGCTTTTTGCAACTTTGACTGGTTATTACTCGCGACTCGCTCAACGGAAAAATTTTTCAATTAGATTTTCAGGACCGCCTAGGCGCCCGCTTTCACCTAATATATGTGGTATTTCAAATTTTGAAAGTAGATTTTTTCGAAAAATACCACTTTTTGACCCAAAATTTCGGCATAGCAATTCTGGCAAAAGTGAGTAAAACTAACATAATCATAAACTTCAAGCTGAGCTGAATCCAACGATCTAAAGCTTTTGTTGCTAGGACTTATATTGCGCCAGCAATGAATTTTTAAACAATATCCCTTATTTCAGCTGGTTTTTGGGTCTCTTTGATGTTGCCGCCGTGATTTGACTGAAGCAGTGTAAACTAGCAAAACCAGCTGAAATAATGGATATTGTTTAAAAATTCATTGCTGGCGCAATATAATTCGTAGCAACAAAAGCTTTATATCGTTGGATTCAGCTCAGCTTGAATTTTATGATTATGTTAGTTTTACTGACTTTTGCCAGAATTGCTATGCCGAAATTTTGGGTCAAAAAGTGGTATTTTTCGAAAAAATCGACTTTCAAAATTTGAAATACCACATATATTAGGTGAAAGCGGGCGCCTAGGCGGTCCTGAAAATCTAATCGAAAAATTTTTCCGTTGAGCAAGTCGCGAGTAATAACCAGTCAAAGTTGCAAAAAGCGGCAAACATCAAAGGAAATGGAAATACGAAATTTTGGAATAAAATGCTTTTCAAATGCTTTTCTTTTCAAATTTTGAAAGTAGATTTTTTCGAAAAATACCACTTTTTGACCCAAAATTTCGGCATAGCAATTCTGGCAAAAGTGAGTAAAACTAACATAATCATAAACTTCAAGCTGAGCTGAATCCAACGATCTAAAGCTTTTGTTGCTACGACTTATATTGCGCCAGCAATGAATTTTTAAACAATATCCCTTATTTCAACTGGTTTTTGGGTCTCTTTGATGTTGCCGCCGTGATTTGACTGAAGCAGTGTAAACTAGCAAAACCAGCTGAAATAAGGGATATTGTTTAAAAATTCATTGCTGGCGCAATATAATTCGTAGCAACAAAAGCTTTATATCGTTGGATTCAGCTCAGCTTGAATTTTATGATTATGTTAGTTTTACTGACTTTTGCCAGAATTGCTATGCCGAAATTTTGGGTCAAAAAGTGGTATTTTTCGAAAAAATCGACTTTCAAAATTTGAAATACCACATATATTAGGTGAAAGCGGGCGCCTAGGCGGTCCTGAAAATCTAATCGAAAAATTTTTCCGTTGAGCGAGTCGCGAGTAATAACCAGTCAAAGTTGCAAAAAGCGGCAAACATCAAAGGAAATGGAAAAACGAAATTTTGGAATAAAATGCTTATTTCTCAACCGATTTTTTTCGTTCTTGTGGCAATCGATGCGTCTTCGCACGGGAAAATTTTTCTGAAAGAATGAGCTGAATAGCTTGAACGGTCCGAAAAAATTCCCCGAAAAACCGATATTTTAAAATTTTTGAAATTTTAAAAAATTTTAAATTTTATAAAAATGTTTGTCTCGCTGCAAGGATTCCGAAAATATATGGTTTTATGGGGTTACGACGTATATTGAGTTCACTGGAGGCCTTACAGATTTTGTACACACATTTTTGTGTCAGACTTTAGTTAACGTGTAAAAGGGGGGGGGTCTGGGCCTACGGAGTAGGCAGCCCTATACATAAGAGCTGCTGGGCTGAGGTTTCGTATTCGAATAGGAACCCCTATATGGTGAATCTAAACGGCCCATTAGTTTTGCTCTAGAGCCTATCCGTGGGGCTGGGGGGCACCCTGATGGAGGTGGGCCCCTACCGTGTCGCAGGTCCAAGTTTAACCTCTTCCATAGAAAGATCCGCTGCAGTTACAGCTTTCATATTGGGCGTGTGGGGTGGGCTGCGGGAGCACTACAACATAGGCTATAGTAGGTTTTGCCCGGACCCGTGTGGCGCCCTGGCCAGGGGTCCGGACCGGGGACCAGGCCCAAAATGGCCAAAAATCGATTTTTCCAAAAGTGGCCAAGTTTGGTATCAAATGAAAGCCCTTGGTGAGGCTAACATTTTTCTCATTGGAGGACCGGACTGGCCAAAAATCGATGTTTTTCAAAAGTGGCCAACCGCACATTACCGTTAAACACTCATTTGCGTTCTCAAATTCGCATATAAGAGCCTGCTATTTAAATCTCTGTGTCCCAACGCGCGCCGCTGCCCCCCCCCCCTTCAGCACATCATCAGCCATTCAGAAAATTGCGTTAAACACTCAATTGTGTTCTCAAATTCGCATATAAGAGCCTGCTATTTTAATCTCTGTGTCCCCACGCGCGCCGCTGCCCCCCAGGGGATTTTTTTCGGGGGGGGGCTTCCCGGGGGGGCCCGGGCCCGGGGGGGAAGAAATTTTCGATGGGGGAAGATTTTTTCGCAAAAATGAGCCAAAAAATGGTATTTTTTGGCGTATTTTGCATGGTGAAACGCAAAAGGTTCTCAAAAATGCCAGGATTTAAGCTAAAAATAGCTATTTTTATGAAAAAATCTCCGGCGAAGCCGGAAAATTTTTGAAAATTGGCCTATTTTTGGCAAAAATTTGGGCCTCCAAAAAATCCCGGGAGGGGGCGATTTCGGGGGGGGGAAAGTCAATTTCTGGGGCCCCCGCCCCCCCCCCCTGTAAAAAATACCCTGCCCCCCAATATCGGCAACCGATCAGAGAACTGCATTAAACACTCATTTGCGTTCACAAATTCGCATATAAGAGCCTGCTATTTAAATCGCGGTGTCCCCACGCGGCGCCGCTACCCCCCCCCCCCTCTCCTTCCGGACATCATCAGCCATTCAGAAAATTGCGTTAAACACTCATTTGCGTTCTCAAATTCGCATATAAGAGCCTACTATTTAAATCTCTGTGTCCTCACGCGCACCGCTGCCCCCTCCATATATCGGCAACCGATCAGAGAACTGCATTAAACACTCATTTGCGTTCACAAATTCGCATATAAGTGCCTGCTATTTAAATCTGTGTCCTCACGCGCACCGCTGCCCCCCCCCCCCCCATATATCGGCAACCGATCAGAGAACTGCATTAAACACTCATTTGCGTTCACAAATTCGCATATAAGAGCCTGCTATTTAAATCTGTGTGTCCCCACGCGCGCCGCTGCACCCCCCCCAATATCGGCAACCCATCAGAGAACTGCATTAAACACTCATTTGCGTTCACAAATTCTCGTATAAGAGCCAGTTATTTAAATTTCTGTGTCCCCACGCGGCGCCGCTACCCCCCCCCTCTCCTTCCGCACATAATCAGCCATTCAGAAAATTGCGTTAAACACTCATTTGCGTTCTCAAATTCGCATATAAGAAATATGCGCATATTCGCAAATTCGAAATTCGCATATTCGCATAAATTCGCCTGCTATTTAAATCTGCTATTTTGATTTCTATCCTACCCCACGCGGCGCCGCCACCCTACCCCCACCCCAAATATCGGCAACCGATCAGAGAACTGCGTTAAACACTCATTTGCGTTCACAAATTCGCATAAAAGAGCCTGCTATTTAGATTTCTATGTCCCTATGCGGTGCCGCATCCCCCCCCTCGGCACATCATCAGCCAGCCATTCAGAAAACTGCGCTAAATCCACGATTTTGCGGTCTCAAATTTGTATAAAAAGTGCTATTAAAACAGTCTGCTATTTTGATTTCTATCCTTCCCCACGGATTCCCCACGATGTGCCGCTACTCCCCCCGCACATCGTCAGCCATTCAGAAAATTGCGTTAAACACTCGCTTTTGTGGGCACAACTTTGCATAAAAGGTCCTAGTAAAAGTATTTTGGTTTTTATCCTAACCCCGACATTGCTACACACATCTTAACCGTGAAAATGCCGGTTGCTTATTAAAGTCGAAAAGTAATACGTATGTGATCTACAGCGGAAAAATACAAGAAACTAGGAACAAAAATGCCCTAACGGTCATTGCTAAAGGGGAGAATAGGGAAAT
>JASAND010014779.1:0-17502 GCA_030248195.1 Trissonchulus latispiculum
TTTTTAAATTTGTCTGGCGGTGAACGTCTCATCACTTTATTGCGGTCCTCCAGCAAAATTGAAACAGAGTTATCGCAGGTTGGAGCTAAATATTTGGAAAAACTATTTTACAAATATTGTAAATTGTAAATTGTACTATCGAAATAAAGTTTAATTAAGTTGACGCCTAATTAAGCACGGTAGACGAATAAAAATAGTAAGTTCCAGCTCGCCAACGTTGACAAATAGCTAAAGAGCGTCCAATAGCTTACGGCCAAGAAACAGCCAACGGCCAACGAGCGGCCAACGGCCATTGGCCGGCCATCGGCCGGCCATCGGCCAACGGCCAACGGCCAGCCAATTGGCCGTTGGCCATTGGCCGTTGGCCGGCCAACGGCCAATGGCCGGCCAACGGCCAACGGCCAATTGGCCGGCCAACTTCAAACTCCGGCCAAGCCAAGCCAAGCCAACCATGGAAATTTTCGGCCAATCCCAACACTAATTGTTGTATCTGTGCATATGCTTTTAATGCAACTAAACTTAGTTAATCTTAAATTTTTTGTCTTCACAAAGAAAGGATTGTTTAGCCAAGGGATTGCAAACAATTAGCGAAAACTGTTTTACTCAGAACTGACGTTAAAGCTGAGATATAAAATAAAACTGCAGGTTCAGCAGTTTTAAATTTCAAATATGTGGAAACTAAAATTTCTCTTTTTGTTCATGACTAAAACTGGAACTATTCTAAAACGAGGACTGAAACTGAAACTGTTTGGCGTCAACGACTGAAACTGAAACTGAAACTGAAACTATTTTACGTCACCGACTGAACTGAAATTAATTTGGACCGGCGACTGAAACTGAAACTAAAACTGAAATTATTTTGGGATGACGACTGAAACTGAAACTGAAATTATTTTTGGTATCTGACTGAAACTGAAACTGAAATTAACTTAGGTTGTCGACTGAAACTGAAACTGAAACTGAAACTAAAATGGGCTACTGAAACAACACTCGTCTTCCCGAGAGTAACTCTTTCCACATTTTTCACAAGTAGACTTCTCACCCTCATGTTTTTCCTTGATGTGCCTGTTGAGGTTGTATTTTCGAGTGAACATTTTACCACAAAATTCACAACGGAAGCTACTAAAAATCAAAAATTGCGTATATGTGCTTTTATTTTTGAACCTGTCCCTAAGCTAGTGTCCGTACTAAGCGAGCTTACCCTAGGTGTCAAAAGGAGTGACCCAAAACTTGGGTGGGTTGAATGAAAAGTTAAAAATAAAACACTTTATAACACCACTTTGTGCAAACGGTCAACGTACAACGTAAGTGGTAAGCCAAGCAACTATTAGCTAACTCAAAAATCTATATAAACGGGTAAGATGTTGGTAGATCGTCAGTTTGACTTGTTCTTTCGTCGCGAGCGGTCGGTTTTTTAACCCTTTAAAGGTCACATAAAATCTCTCTGTATTTTACTAAGATTGGTGCATTTCTTAACAGACTACCATATTTCAACCAATCATAGTCTTGATTATTGTTTGCTGATAGATGATTGGTTGTGACAACAGGTGGAGCGTAGCACAGCCTGTTAAAGTTGCATATCTCAGGAGATATAGAAACCCATAAAGGGTTAAGAGTAGAGTTGGGACCGGTTCCAATTTTCAAAACCGGTTCCGGTTCCGGTTCTAGAGTACCGGTTCCGGTTCCGGTTCCGGTTCTAGCTTCCGGTTCCCGGTTCCAAGTACAAAATTCGTAGTTACATTTTAACAATATTTAATATTGGATGCAGGCCCCCAGCAAGGGTTATGCAATCAAAATTATAAAGCAATACTGCAAAACAATTGGAATAGGTAATGCGATAATAACCAACTGGGTTAAAAGTTTTTGTTTACTTTGAATTTTAAAGTTTTTGCCTTACCTTGAATTTGCTCCATTACAAATGCTGTTACTATATGCACAACATACACTAAAACTTGTAAAAAAATTAAAACTTTAGTATGGTCGAGCAAATTGCTTCGATAATTCACGGTGAGATTCTACTGTGCATCTAAATGCAGACAGCGCCTTCTGAACAGAATCTTGTAAACTGCACAACGTTTCAGTAAAACATGCTGAGAATTGAGATAATACTGGAGCTTAAATTTTTATTTCTTTAAAAAGAGTACAGTTTTAGAAGTATGTAAATAGTTTCAAAAACATTTAAATGCATTCAAAATATTTAAAAGCTGAAAGCCAAATTCGAAAGAGGAACATATATATTAAAGTTATATTTAACGAGGAAATGTACAGTCGCTTGATTACACTAAATAGCTAACAGATACTTCTACACGCTGTTCCATTATTTGAACTTTGATTGACTTTCGTCTCCGTTGCCGATAGCTTAAAAATAAGAAAATAGGTACTCAACTTTCGAAGTTTTCTACTCCTCTAAAAATTTACTAGTTTTTTAAAAAAATGTTGCTTAAATCTTGCGTGCTGACAACACCATCTTCCATTTACCTTTTGAGAAGATATACTCAATTTCCGACTACATCCCATCGAGCTCTCATCTTTTCTATGAGGTTAATATTCAAATATGTAAGCTGGTTAAAGTTTTCATTCGGCGATGTATCGTTCACGTCTGAACGAAAGTGCCCGTCTTTCATCAATTACAATTGGAATTTTAGAACAGAAGATTTCAAAAATTCGTTAAAATTAATTAAGAGACATTTTCACAACTGCATTTTGTAATACACACAAAATTACTTAACAAATTTTGAAAAATCAGAAGCATGAAAACAAAAAATTATGAAATTCCTTCCGGAATAAAGGAAGTAGAAATTTTCCCTTACAATACATGTTCCTAATTTTTCAAGTATGTTTAACATTTAATTTTTGTCTTAACAAACGGGATAATGTCACAAGTGTTGATTCAAAGACACATTTGAAATTTCTCTTAATTCTATGCCTCGGCTTCAGTGAAACCTGAAACGTGCCTCGATCGCCTGAAAAGGGGAAGCGGTGAGTTTGTGTCACCTTCAGTGGAAGCTGAAGCTGTCGTTTTCAGTTTAGGGTTTAAATTTATTCTATGGAGTGTCAGCTTCAGTTTCAGTTCCAATAATTGTACCTTCATTTCACGTTTAGTTTGAAACTCTTTAGTTTAATTATTATCAGTCTCGTCCTACATATTTCGCCTTCAGGTCTAAATTTAAGAGCTCTTAACTTAAGAGCTCTGAAAGCGATACATAATTGTGTAAACAACCGAAAATGGAAAACTTCATGTGAAACCAGAGTTGTATGCGGGCCGATTTTTCCGGCCCGCGCCCGGCCCGCAGCCCGCACCTTATGACCGCGGCCCGCAACACTCCGGCCCGCGGCCCGCACACGCGAAATCCGGCCCGCAGGTACCCGCACGTAAAAATTGCTTCCTACATATGTAGTACCTGAGCACCAAAACTGATGTATTTTCAAAGATATGTACTTCCGGATCCGGCAAGTTTTTCTGTTCGTTTGATTTGAACTTTATTGTCTACCAATTTACTGTTCTTAAAGTGGTAACAAATAGAGTTGGGACCGGTTCCACTAGAACCGGTTGGAACCGGAACCGGAACCGGAACCGAACCGGAAGGAATTTTAGAACCGGAACCGGAACCGGTAGGATTTGGAACCGGCCGGTTCCACTCTTAAAAATGGACTTGAACTAATTTTCTGCAGGAGTTTACTTGAACTAATTTTCTGCAGGAGTTTAAATTTTGCAAAACTGGATTTTGTTTTTGTGGTTGCTATTCACTGTTGCCATTCATATTGTCTTTTTCAAGCTAGTGACTGAAATTGAAACTAAAAATCTAGTTTAAACTGAAACTAAACCAATTTAAACCAGAAGGCGAAATGTGTAGGATGAGACTAATAATAATTAAGAGTTTCAAACTAAACGTGAAATGAAGGTACAATTATTGGAATCGAAACTGAAGCTGACACTCCATAGAATAAATTTAGACCCTAAACTGAAAACGACAGCTTCAGCTTCCACTGAAGATGACACAAACTCACCGCTTCCCCTTTTCTGGCGATCGAGGCACGTTTCAGGTTTCACTGAAGCCGAGGCATAGGGTTTGTTCACAAAAAGTACTTAAACGGCTTAACTTAAACGAAGTGGTTTTTGTGAAACCAATTTCTACTTAAACGACTTAAATGACTTAAACGACTTAACTTAAATCGTTTAAGTAGACCCCCTTTCATAAAAAACTAACTACTTAAACTTTAAGTAAAGTGGCGTTTCACAAATACAGGTCTACTTAAGCAGTCAGCGACTTAAACTTTGCCGTTTAAGTATAACTGCTTTCATAAAAACTACTTAGTTTAAGTAGTTTAAGTAGACCGCTTAAATGCAGTTCAAAATCAGCCAGTTTTAAGCCGCGTAATTTACGGAGCTTAAACGACTTAAACGAAAGCATGCACGTTTGAATGGCCATTTTAAAAGCTTCATAACTCACGCAATTTTGGGAGTTGAAAAGTCGTTCTTATATCGTTCGAAAGCTCTCAACGAGTACATTAATGCTAACATACAAAAACAACTGTATTTGTTTTTGAAAAATGGGCAATGTCTAAAAATGATGTGACACTTTAGCTATTGACTTGAGATAACGACTGTTCTAGAGATTTTGAATTTAAATTAGTTATTTTTTTCCATTGATAGTTAACACTTTTCATGCTTTTAACTTTAGATGCACCGGGGCCGCCACTATCGGGGCCGGGGACGGGGCCGGGACCTCATCGTGGCCTGGAAATTGGGGGTCCAAATCGAAAATTTTCAAAATTTTTCTGGAAAATTAAAATTTTGCAATAATTTTTGATATACAAATGTTACTATCGTTGTTTTAATTCATATCGGCGGGAAAACAAACGATTTGTAACACTTATTGACTGTCGAAAATTCAAAATTTTGGTCAAAAAATATAAAAAATTTACAAAATTTTGCTTATTTTTGGCCCCGGTCTGTACCGGGGCCTGACCACCGGGGCCGGGGCCTGACTACCGGGGCCAGGGCCGGGGCCAGGCCCCGGTGCATCACTACTTTAAATAAGTAATTTTCCATTGGTTGGGGGGAAACTAAGTCAGAACATTTGGGTATATAATTCTAAGCTAATGGAACGAGGAGCAACGTTTCTCATACAACCATGGGTCTAAAATGTTGTCTGTGCAAGATAAAACGAGTTAAAGTTATACTGGGCAGTCCTGCAAGGTTAGGTCAGTGCAAGTTATTTTTGAGAACATTCAAACGTGCATGCTTTCGTTTAAGTCGTTTAAGCTCCGTAAATTACGCGGCTTAAAACTGGCTGATTTTGAACTGCGTTTAAGCGGTCTGCTTAAACTACTTAAACTAAGTAGTTTTTATGAAAGCAGTTCTACTTAAACGGCTTAAAGTTTAAGTCGCTGACTGCTTAGACCTGTATTTGTGAAACGCCACTTTACTTAAAGTTTAAGTAGTTAGTTTTTTATGAAAGGGGGTCTACTTAAACGACTTAAGGTGGTGATTCCTTTTGGGCACATATTGTTGTTTGGCGGCGTAAATCAAGATGAAATTTGATGAAACTTTCCGAAATAAGTTCTTTTAGCGTTCTAACACCCTCCGCGCAATCCCGACTCAAAAATTCGAGATTTCCGGTCAGAGTGGTTTATCCCAATTTCTGAGCGTTTGGCAGCTGCTATGCAGTTATGACTATATTCATTCGAAAGATCTCATTGAGCTTCACATTTTTGCTTTTTAAAGTAAGTTTCTAGCTCTTCTCTACCGTGAGATATAGCCGATTTTCTTGTTTTGGCGTCGAAAACTTGTCTTTTTTGCAGAAATCAAATTATCCAACATTTCTTGAACTACGCAAGCCGTAAAATCAAACTAAGGGCGTCGATCTGAAGGTTTCACAGGGACAAATTATCCGACGCATGATCGTCTTCCAACTGCTATCCTGTAGGCTGCTATCATAAAAAATGAATTTTTTGCAAAAACACGACCAATTTGTTTCCAAAGATTGTGGAGCATTCACCATGCACGCTGGAGGGCTGCTACTGAATAAATGTGTTCTGCACAAATATACCCAGGGACGATTTTTTTAGTTGCCCCGATTGCTAGGCGAAATACAGGTTACGCACACATTTCAGCTTTCCTATAACGAAGAGCGATTTCACAATAAATAAAAAATCGTCCCCAGCTATTTGGTGGAGGCATCGAATGATATAACCGATGTCTCGCGAAAAAATTTACTTGGGTCTGCAAAAATTCTGGAAAATTATACTTCTTCTAAAATGTGTTAAAAATATTTTCGAAAAGCAACATTAGTTTCTTGGCATGCATTAAAAAGAGAAAATGTCAAGCTACATTTTGATATAAAAATGGCTTCTTAACTCCAAGTAATGAATGAGTAATAATGATGCAAACTTTATGTGACCAAAGGGAATCACCACCTTAAGTTAAGTCGTTTAAGTCGTTTAAGTCGTTTAAGTAGAAATTGGTTTCACAAAAACCACTTCGTTTAAGTTAAGCCGTTTAAGTACTTTTTGTGAACAAACCCAGGGGGTCGTTTCACAAAAAACTTAAACTACTTAACTTAAGGTGGTGATTCCCTTTGGTCACATAAAGTTCGCACCATTATTATTCATTCATTACTTGGAGTTAAGAAGCCATTTTTATATCAAAATGTAGCTTGACATTTTCTCTTTTTAATGCATGCGATGAAACTAATGTTGCTTTTCTAAAATATTTTTAACACATTTTAGAAGAAGTATAATTTTCCAGAATTTTTGCAGACTCAAGTAAATTTTTTCGCGAGACATCGGTTACATCATTCGATACCTCCATCAAATAGCTGGGGACGATTTTTTATTTATTGTGAAATCGCTCTTCGTTGTAGAGAAATAATCTGAAAAGTGTGCGTAACCTGTATTTTGCCTACTTTTTCCAAATTTGTCAAGCGATTACTTTAGCTAGAATGGAGCAATCGGGGCAACTAAAAAATCGTCCCTGGGTATATTTGTGCAGAACGTATTAAGGTAAGTAGCAGCCCTCCAGCTTGCATGGTGAATGCTCCACAATCTTTGAAAAAAATTGGTCGTGTTTTTGCAAAAACTACATTTTTTATGCTAGCAGCCTACAGGATAGCAGTTGGAAGACGATCATGCGTCGGATAATTTGTCCCTGTGAGACCTTCCTATCGACCCCCTTAGTTTGATTTTACGGCTTGCGTAGTTCAAGAAATTTTGGATTACTTGATTTCTGCAAAAATGACAAGTTTTCGACGCCAAAACAAGAAAATCGGCTATATCTCACGGTAGTGAAAAGCTAGAAAGTTGCTTTAAAAAGCAAAAATATGAAGCTCAATGAGATCTTTCGAATGAATATATTCATAACTGTGTAGCTGCTGCCAAACTTTCAGAAATTGGAAAAAACCGCCCTGACCCGAAATCTCGAATTTTTGGATCGGGCTTGCGCGGAGGGTGTTAGAACGCTAAAAGAACTTATTTTGGAAAGTTTCGTCAAATTTCATCTTCATTTATGCCGCCAACCAACAATATGTGACCAAAAGGAATCACCACCTTAAACGACTTAACTTAAACTACTTAAACCACTTAAAATATTCGTTTCATAGATAAACGGCTTAAACTACTTAAAATACTTAAACGGCTTAGTGGCTTAAACGACTTAACTTAAACGACTTAATTTAAGTAGTTTAAGTAGTTTAAGTCATTTATTTATGAAACGAATTTTTAAGAAGCTTAAGTTAAGCCATTTAAGTTAAGTCGTTTAAGCCGACTTTTAATGAAACGAATGTTACAATAACGTCAAAATGGTAGTTTAAAGGTGCTAGTCCGATATTATCATATAAGTTTGAAAGACTGTATATTTCTCAATTCTTGGAGTTCGGCGATAATTTTGATATGACTTTAAAGCTTGGAATGTGCTTGTTACAAATACGCAAAATACAGCTGTCTTAGGGTCGTTTCACAAAAAACTTAAACTACTTAACTTAAACGACTTAACTTAAACTACTTAAACCACTTAAAATATTCGTTTCATAGATAAACGGCTTAAACTACTTAAAATACTTAAACGGCTTAGTGGCTTAAACGACTTAACTTAAACGACTTAATTTAAGTAGTTTAAGTAGTTTAAGTCATTTATTTATGAAACGAATTTTTAAGAAGCTTAAGTTAAGCCATTTAAGTTAAGTCGTTTAAGCCGACTTTTAATGAAACGAATGTTACAATAACGTCAAAATGGTAGTTTAAAGGTGCTAGTCCGATATTATCAATAAGTTTGAAAGACTGTATATTTCTCAATTCTTGGAGTTCGGCGATAATTTTGATATGACTTTAAAGCTTGGAATGTGCTTGTTACAAATACGCAAAATACAGCTGTCTTAGTGCAACAGTTCCATTTGGACATGCGCTTGAATGAAAACAATTTCGAACATGGATTACTGCCAAGTGTAGGAAAGCTAAAAAAAAAGCGACCAGTTCCAGCTTCGAGAGAAACTTCTTCCCGAAGACTATCTTTTATGAAATTGTTTAACGAGCAAACAAGCTCAATATTTTGAGAAAACTGTTAATTTAGTCTGTTTCGCCAAAATTTTTAAGTTCTACCAAATCAAAGCTAATTTCTCAAAACCCAATTTTTTATGTTTTCGACAATGATATAGCAAATTTGACTAAACTTCAAACTATAATTGAGTTGGTGTAACTAATAAAATTACTAATAAATTACCAAAAAGTAAGTATTAGGTAGGCTTAAGTCAAGTGGGCCAATCAGTGAGCAGACACGCCTTTATATAAATTATTCGTATTATGGCAACAAAAACCCGAGACTTGCGGCAGTAAAATTATCTATCAGGTTGCTCTCGCAGCCGCTTTTTGGCTAAAGCGATAGCTTGTCAAAGTTACAAAAAATGTAGACAAAATCCAGGTTACCCATACATTTCCCCATTTCTCGACTACAAAATATTACTTCATAATAACTAAGAAAGGGTCCCCCAGCTATTGGACTGAGGTACCGAATGATGTAAAAGATGTCTCGGCAAAAAATTACTTTAGCGGATAAAAAATCTCATAAGCTTTACTTCATCTAAAAATCGTTAGTTTAATTATAGACAACCAAGTTAATTAATATTAATATTAATTTTAATTCCATTGTATAGTTAAAAAATGCTCAGCCACATTTGATGTAAGATGGCTTCTTCGCTCCCAGAATTAAATGAATACTTCAAAGTTGAGTCGCCAAAAGGAATCACCACGATAAGCAACCATCCTAGTTACTTATGAATGCCAAAAACAATTTTAGTACATGGTAAAATTGTTGTGTGCTAGAGCCAGAGTAAGCGCTAGAGAGAGTGTTGTCATTGACTCAAAACATTCTTATGCAAGTCAGCTTGTTAATTGTGTAAAAACACGGTTCTCAATTGGGACAACAAGTCTAAGCAAATCAAGCTTTGCTTTGTTCATTTAGAAGGTTTCTTTTTCATTTAGAAGCTGATACAAGCTAAAATTAGACAAAAAATTTAGTGTTTGAAGTATTAACGGATTATCAAAAATAGTTACACTTGTAACGATATTGTAGAATTAAAGTACTCGTTGAGAGCTTTCGAACGATGTAAAAATGGCTTTACAACTCCCACAAGTGCGGAAGTTATGAAGCTTTTAAGAGGGACACTTTTTCGTTTAAGTCGTTTAAGCCCCGTAAATCTACGGGGCTTAAAAATGACTGATTTTGAACTGCATTTAAGCGGTCTACTTAAACTACTTAAACTAAGTAGTTTTTATGAAAGCAGTTCTACTTAAACGGCTTAAAGTTTAAGTCGCTGAGAGTTTAAGTAGACCTGTATTTATGAAACGCCACTTTACTTAAAGTTTAAGTAGCCGGTTTTTTGTGAAAGCGGGTCTACTTAAACGACTTAAGTTAAGTCGTTTCGTTTAAGTCGTTTAAGTAGAAGTTGGTTTCACAAAAACCACTTCGTTTAAGTTAAGCCGTTTAAGTACTTTTTGTGAATCGACCCAGGGTCGGTGAATGACACTAGCACAGAAGTGCTTTTGTCTTGTTTGCATTTGTTCGAAGCTTGCTTGCTAGATGCACACAGAGCTATGTGCAAAATGTAATTAGACATTGTGAAGTTAAATAAGCTTGAGCAATTGTTTATTTTTGATAGTTACATTTTAACATATGCCTATTTCTTTTAAGATTAAACGGATTAGATTTAGTCCGCATTAAAGAATCAGAACCTTGAATTGAACGAAATAAGGTTTCATCCAGGGAGTCAAAAGAGTAAATCAGATAAAATTGAATCTCATTTGTCGAATGCACTGAGGCCTAGCCTAACCCTAACCCGGCATTAAAGGTACAACTATTTAAACATAACTCTTTTTGCCCTTCTGGAAGAGAGGTTCTACTTTTTTCGTTCTCGCTAGGGAGATCTACCCGTAGTTTGTCGGTCTGGGGGGAGCCTGCACCCCCTCATTCCCCCCACGTTATCCTATGGGTATTAAAATTTAAACTGGCTGTTTTTCAATCCTCTTAAAAACTACTGAAATGCAACTATAATTGCCTTCTTCAAATTGCCTTCACTGGTCGGACAGCCAGCCTGTGACAGTTCAGTCTGTCGGACTGGAGCCAATAGCCGTCAAGAGTGTTAAATATTTCACATTTTAACTTACATTTTGCTAACCGGGGAAATAAGGACCCCACTTTTCTGTGCTTGCTCTCAGGAACTGGCCCAGGTTAATGGAATTAATACATGGACCTGGACATATACTGCTGGCTGGGAAAAACGTTACCCCAGGGGCTGCAAAACGTGGTCAGGAAAACGGGGCTGGAAAAAAGGGGCTGGAAAACGTGATCAGGAAAACGGGCTGGAAAAAAGGGCTGGAAAAAGGGGCTGGGTTTTACCCTTGGGGCTGGGCCGGGTTTTACCCAGTGGGGCTGGCATTTGGGGCTGGACTTTACCCAAGGGGCTGGAGGCTGGAGGCCGGGTTTTACCCACCGGGGCTGGGGGCTGGGGCTGGGGACTGGGCTGGCTTTTACCCACACCCTTTATTTTCCAGTCACATTGTTTCTAGCCAGATAGGCTGGACGATACTTGTTAGAAAAAATTTAGTCAGAAGCGAGAATCGAACCCACACTTCGACTTCCTGGTTGGAAGTCACTAACCACTCGGCCATCCTGATTCTTTTAAAACCGTGCAAAAAAGAAGCTTATGAATCCATCCTATCTTTGGAAGTATCGGGTTAGATCTTTTGTTCCAGTTTCTTTTATTTTAAGTTTCCTGTTAATTTCTTTACTTATTTGGTTAATTATTTTCATTTATTTTCGGTACTTTTCCTATTATTTTTCCTTCTACAAGGCCTGCTGGGGCTGCCTTGCTCGCCTGCATATGCGTAAATAGTGCAGGTGCGGTATCGATTCCGGTGATTGACAGGCCGGAAGTCGGGCCAAAAAACCTTTGCAACAACTTTGTTTTTGGCTTCATTTTTGAAATTTTCATCTCAGAGGTGGGCTGCACTTTTTGTTGTGTAGCCCATTTATTACTATTTGCATCTTTATATGCCGAAAGGCCAACAAGTAGGCCCCAAAAGGGGCAGTATTCCTTCGTAGACCTGTTATTATTCTATTACAGTTGTATAATTTGTTAGTACAAACTGAGTTTTTGCTTGAATTTCCGATTGGGAAACGTTTATTTCCGTTCGTGGTCTTCAAATGACAGTAGAAACCCCAATTGGTGGAAGAGGTCCCCATTTGAAGACGTCGCCAGAATAGGTCTTCGTTTTTAGTGTTTTGCGTTTGGTCCTTGTTCTTTGCTTTATCGCCAAAATTCAATGCGATATATAGTAGTGTAAGCCCGCTAGAGAATGCAAGCAGGCTACATATACTGTACCTAATCCTAATGCACTTGGTGTAGCTCTCCCAAGCTACACTAGAGCCTGCGAAGTGAAACTGGCCCAGGCCCACTGTAGACCGGCCGGCCAGTCCAACTAATTGCCTTCACCTGCAAGATTGCCAGCTTGCGACAGTTAGAATTGGGGCCTTAAAATCTTCAAAAGTATCAAATATTTCACATTTTAATTTGTACCTTTGGCTAACCAGACAATTAAGGCCGGGACCCCACTATTAACTTTGCTGTCAGAAAAGATGAATGGAATTTATATGGGTCGTTTCATGCTGCTGGCTGGGAAAAATCTAATACCCTAGGGGCTGGAAAACGGGGGCTGGGTTTTACCGCAGGGGCAGGAAAATGGGGGCTGGATTTTACCTAGGAGGGCTGGAGGCTGGAGGGCTGGGTTTAACCCATCGGGGCTGGAGGCTGGGGCTGGGTTTAACCCATCGGGGCTG
This sequence comes from Trissonchulus latispiculum, assembly GCA_030248195.1. Lineage (NCBI taxonomy): Eukaryota > Metazoa > Nematoda > Enoplea > Enoplida > Ironidae > Trissonchulus > Trissonchulus latispiculum. Next base: position 12,329 of record JASAND010014779.1, read on the forward strand.
GAGACTGGGGCTGGGGGCTGGGCTGGGCTGGGTTTTACCAACACCCCTGGACAGTTGGTTTAAAAAATTAGTAGTGGTATTATTAAAACAGTCTTCTGGCGTTAAGCCTGGCCTGGTAAGGCGTAACATTTTATGAAACCTGATTTATGTATGCTGCAGGCCCACAGTAGTTATATATATGTTAGACAACACTCTACGGTACTCGTCCGGTCTGCTTGTCAGGGGTAGGTATATATGTACTGCCGTCTCTTAGCTCCAGAGCTGGTCGCGGGCCGGATTTTTGCTACCCGCCCCGGCCCGCGGCCCGCACAAGAGTACCCGCCCCGCCCCGCTCCGCGGCCCGCGGCCCACAGACAAGTGATACCCGCAAGATACCCGCAAAATTTTTCGCCCCTCTCATGTGGAAATCTAAATTAAAACGGAAAATTTCATTTTATTAGGTTTTTCTTTTTTATCGTTAACTTTCTTAGTGCGAAATATACTCTGAAGCAATCGAAAAATGCTTTGCAAACAATAAAAATTAAAATAAATAAACGAAAAATAAAAAGCATCATTTCTTAATGACTTTCCAAAAAGTTTGATATTTTAAGGTGGCATCTAAAACTTGGAACAGGAACAGAAATAGGAACAGGAACGGAAGGAATATGATTTCAGGAACAAGAGCAGGAACGAAATCGGATAAACTTCAGGAACCGAAACATGAAATTAAAAATTTCATAAGAGGGCCACAAGATCTCCACATGAACTGCTTTGATATTTCCTTGTTATGTCACTTTGACTTTTCTTAATATGCGGATTTAGTTTTACAAATAAGATTTCTATACGTTGGAATTTATGGGTTTAAAACCGACCCCTGTTTGAAATAAGACTTCCGTTCCTGTTACTGAAATTAATCTGGAATTGTGGTTGCTGCAAACAAACATCCGTTTTCGGTCCTGCTCCTGAAAATGAATTTCCTTCTGGTTCGTAAACATAGGTCTCCGTTCCTGTTCTTGTTAGAACCCGGTTTTTGCTCCTATTCCTAATATTTAGGCTTCCAAAAAGCAGACCACTGTTTTACCCAAGCAGGGCCTGGGCCGGTTTCACTTTGAATCAACACTAGTGACATTATCCCGTCTGTTAAGACAAAAATTAAATGTTAAATAACATATACTTGAAAAATTAGAAACATGTATTGTAAGGGAAAATTTCTGCTTCCTTTATTCTGGAAGGAATTTCGTAATTTTTTATTTTCATGCTTCTGATTTTTCAAATTTTGTTAAGTAATTTTGTGTGTATTACAAAATGCAGTTGTGAAAATATCTCTAAATTTATTTTAACGGATTTTTGAAATTTTCTGTTCTAAAATTCCAATTGTAATTGATGAAAGACGAGCACTTTCGTTCAGATGTGAACGATTCATCGCCGAATGAAAACTTTAACCAGCTTACATATTTGAATATTAACCTCATAGAAAAGATGAGAGCTCGATGGGATGTAGTCGGAAATTGAGTATATCTTCTCAAAAAATTGGTAAATGGAAGGTGGTGTTGTCAACACGCAAGATTTAAGCAACATTTTTTTAAAAAATAGTAAATTTTAGAGGAGTAGAAAACTTCAAAAGTTGAGTACTTATTTTCTTATTGTTAAGCTATCGGCAACGGAGACGAAAGTCAATCAAAGTTCAAATAATGGAACAGCGTGTAGAAGTATCTGTAAGCTATTTTGAGTATAATCAAGCGACTGTACAATTCCTCGTTAATAGGTATAACTTTAATATATATGTTCTTCTTTCCAATTTGGCTTTCAGCTTTTAAATATTTTAAATGCATTTAAATGTTTTGGAAACTGTTTGCTTCTTACATTGTACTCTTTTTAAAGAAATAAAAATTTAAGCTCCAGTATTATATCTCAATTCTCAACATGTTTTAATACTGAAACGTTGTGCAGTTTACAAGATTCTGTTCAGAAGGCGCTGTCTGCATTTAGATGCACAGTAGAATCTCACCGTGAATTATCGAAACAATTTGCTCGACCATACTAAAGTTTTAATTTTTTTGCAAGTTTTAGTGTATGTTGTGCATATAGTAACAGCATTATGTAATGGAGCAAATTCATGGTAAGGCAAAAACTTTAAAATTCTAAGTAAACAAAAAAGTTTAACCCAGTTGGTTATTATCGCATGACTGACCTTATTCCTTGACCTGTCTGTATGTACCGCGGATTTCCGATAAGATCTCGAGGTACGTTGCTATCTCTTAATGCTTTTGCCAATGTTTGCCAACCTGTTGCCGGGGTTGACTGGGTCTGTTACGAATAAAGTCGTGAATGAGATCATATATTCTAGATCCAACTGCTGGCTGACCCTGATACTCTATTTCACCTCGACTATTAACTTTGAGTCCTGGTATACTCATAATATGTTCAATCAGGTGTCTACCTTTCTGTTGTAGTGTTGGTGGTAAGGTAGATATGATATCTGGCATAGCATGGGACTTGAGAGTCATCTCTGTTGGCCTACATATCTCGCAGTATTCGTCGCCTATAATCTGCCTGCTTAAACAACTTTACTTTTGATATCTGCTGGTAGTTTAGACTTAAGAACATTGCTTGCGTCCTTCTCCAACACCCTTGTATGTTCGTCAAAGTAGTCTGGCTTAACTAAGTATTGAGTATTCCATCGCTGCTGTTTAGTTTATTAGTGTAAGTTTTTATTATCTTGAGATTTCCAAGGAGTCCACTTACAACTCCAATAATAGGCCCCAGGAGAGCTGGCAAAAATCCTCCGTGTTGAACGATGAGTTTCTTCTTCTTCTTAAGACTGACTCGTTTCTTGCGTAGGATTCTTAGGGCGTGTTTGTATCTTGCTAGTCTGGCCTTCTCTTTACTGGATATCTTTACGTTGCCGGAGAGGATATTTTCTGCACAATCGCAAATAGCTTTAATCAGGTCGGAACTTCCATGAACAGCATCTCTTTGCTTACGACTTTTGCAACGACACAATAGTCGCAGTGTATCGATATTTCTTTCAAAACGATCCATGGCTACCTTTTCTGTTCAGGTTGAGTTTTTATGGAATACACGTCGGTGTAAGGAAGGATCATCTGGGAAAATATGACCTCGTAGACGAATCTTTTCTGGTGTGTTCTGATCTAGGTCAATCAGTAGATATCCATGTGGTCGATTAGTAGCATGATCAAAAGCCTCCATAAACCCTTTCACTCTACCAGGATACATTTGCCTTGCTAGGTTCATTGGAGTTAGCTTATCTGCTGGATTTTTCATGAGGACAATGTACTGACTATTTATCCTGTTTGTCCGCTGCCTGTCGTAGAAGATGTCCTGCGTGATATTAATAACGCTGAAGGACCAATGATGACATCCACGGGTAAACAGTTGGACTAGGTTAGGTTGTCGCTTAATCTCGCTCATTAGATCATCAAGAACTACTAATTTCGCGCCTGGTGATTTTAGTTTCTCTCCGGTAGGCCATTGACAAATTCTACCTGAGGTAAGTTTTCATATGCTTCCTGCCACTCAGTGTAGCACCAAATAATCTTATCTGGAGGTTCTGAGATCATTTCATCTGCATGTTCTACCAATCGAGTCACAAAGGTAGTCTTGCCTGCCTTAGTAGGAGCCGCCACAATACATGTGAACGCAGAGTTGGTCGCGGGCCGGGTTTTTGCTACCCGCCCCGGCCCGCGGCCCGCACTAGGGTACCCGCCCCGCACCGCCCCGCGGCCCGCGGCCCGCAGACAAGTGATACCCGCAAGGTACCCGCAAGATACCCGCTAAATTTTTCGCCCCTCTCATGTGGAAAACTAGATTAAAACGGAAATTTTCATTTTATTAGGTTCTTCTACTTTATCGTTAACTTTCTTAGTGCGAAATATACTCTGAAACAATCGAAAAAATGCTTTGCAAACAAATAGTGCATCAGATATTTTAAAAATTAAAATAAATAAACGAAAAATAAAAAGTTTAATTTCTTAATGACTTTCCAAAAATTTTGATATTTTAAGGTGGCGTCTAAAACTTGGAACAGGAACAGAAATAGGAACAGGAACGGAAGGAATATGATTTAAGTAACAAGAGCAAGAAGGAAATCGGATAAACTTCAGGGACCAAAACATGACATTAAAAATATCATAAGAGGACCACAAGACCTCCACATGAACTGTTTTGATATTACCTTGTAGTGTCACTGTGACTTTTGTTTAATATGCGGATTTAGTTTTACATATAAGATTTCTATACGTTGGAAATTATGGGTTTAAAACCGACCCCTGTTTGAAATAAGACTCCCGTTCCTGCTACTGAAATTAATCTGGAATTGTGGTTGCTGCAAACAAACCACATCTGAAAATAGATTTCCTTCTGGTTCGTAAGGTCTCCGTTCCTGTTCTTGTTAGAACCCGGTTTTTGCTCCTATTCCTAAAATTAGGCTTCCAAATAGCAGACCACTGTTTTGCTCCTGTACATGTACCCGTTCCTGGTTACTTTGTCGCTGTTCCTGTGCCTATATATTGGCTTTAGTTCGTAGTGGCCTATTAATCCTATTAATTAATTAGGCTCTAATAATCTTATTAGGTCTATTATATAAGTAAAAGTGGCCTTTTAATCATAAACAAGAATATTTCTATCTACAATCCGGCGACAGATTTATATTAAAAACTAAATAAATATTTGTGAAAACTCATTCAACTAGATTCAACTAAATTACTACATTCATAGGTTAATACAGCAAACGTCTCTAAACCTTCAGACTCAGGGAACTGTGTTGGATAAGAAAACCTAAAATCTTATGGTATATAATTTAAGTTTATATATGTATAACATTTAAGTTTTATCGGGATTCAAATAGCTGAATATAGCTGAATAATTCAACAGCTATTGAAATAGCTGAATGAGTCGTCCCGAAGCCGAGATGACTGGTCCGCTCTTTTAAGCAAAGCAGCACAGACGCACTATTACAGTTTACAAGACTTTCAAAACTAAATCAGAGGCTAATATACAAATGTAGTAGGTTGTGTTTAACTAGTAAATTTCACTTAGTTTTAGACAAAAACAGTTAAAATTTTTAGGTTAGGCCCGCACAGATACCCGCGCGGGTAGTGCGGGTATTGAAATTTGGTAATACCCGCCCCGCCCCGTGGGTACCCGCGGGTACCCGCGGCCCGCGACCAACTCTG
>JASAND010014783.1:0-27447 GCA_030248195.1 Trissonchulus latispiculum
CCTTGAATGAGCTTGAACGGTTGAGTCTAACTAACGCTATGATTATCGATTTTTCAAAAATTTCAGAAGCAGCACTTCAATATTTTGGGCATATATTACAGGCTTAATACTCTTTATATTGGAGTTCTGAGTGTTTCTCTTGGTATTAAATATAAACTCTTGCCTAGTGCTTTGGCTCCTTAAAAACCTAACCTTTTTGTCAATCTAAATAACTGTCACGCTTCACCATGCAACTCTCATTTTCCACTCCCTTATACAGATGCACCACTGTTCTAATGTACGAATAATGCTCCTTTAGGGGCCTGCTTGTTTTCCTGCTGCACCTCAACGCTCAATATTTTGCTTGCTCCAGTCATTTGGTTTTTTCACGAGTTTATATGCAAACCGTGGAGTTGGCAAAACTGACTGAGACCCGCACAAGTGCAGTTTTGTCAGTGAATATTGGCAAAACTTGACATGCGCTTGTTCTGGAACAGTTTGTCAAGTCGCCGGCTGGAGAAAGTGGAGTTTGTCCAAAGTGCACCGATTTGCCAACAAATGTGCAGATTCCGCAACCACAGATTATATATCGTAACTGTATAAGGTTAAGAACTAAAATCGTATCGATCAAAATTTATGTTGTAGCTAAAAGTTTGTATAACGTTAGAAAAGTCTAAAAGTCTAAAAAGTTTGAAATTTATAACAATAAATTTATATGAGGGATTTTTTGCGCTGCAATCCAACAATTGACCTAAATGTTACTACTTACTAACTTTTGCGCACACAGTTTGATTTGACTGAAAGATTCCCTTAATTATTTAGGAATGAAATTGCACACCATCACCGCAAAATCTGGCACCTGGGACTTTTGGGTGACTCGATCCCGAGGTCCCTGTGCAACGCGCGGACGCTCTTAAGGTGCTGGTATCCTTTTGTGCAGTGCTTTTGTCGTGACTTTTCGAAACGCTATAACTTTTGCAATTTTGGGAGTTGGAAATAGCTTTATACATCGTTTTAAAGCTTATAATCTGTACACTAACGTGAGCTTAAGAAACTAGCAAATTCGGCAAATAAATGGCAAAAAATTGCCGACATGCTGACATCTGACAGACTGAATATAGACCAAAAATTTTTGAACATTGATTTCTCAAAACTGTAGAATCGGCCAAAACTTCTTCTTGTGCCATGATATGAAGGACATGTGGGCCGAGGGACATTTTTTGGATTTGGCTCAGCAAGTCTCAATACTCCAGAAAATCCGGCAAATGCGTGATGACACGAAATTTCGCAACTTTCTATTCAGTTTTCAAACAACTGGAGTTGTTTTAGCTCAAACGAAGAAAAATGTCCCTCCGCAATAGGGCGAATTTTCATTCAGCCAAAAATCACGCGAGTCCATTGGGTAGTTTTTGAGAAATCAATGTTCAAAACAAAATAATCGCAATTTTGCCAAAATGGTTTTTCGGCGAATTCTCTAGCTTAAAGCAACGAACTCCAGCGAATAGGTATTGATAAAATGCGCAATTGGACGGTGTATCGATTGAGTATAAATCAGCCAAAATTGTCTGTAAGATTTGGCAGTAATTTTGAAAAAACCGATTTCTTCAAAAATGGCCATTTTTTGACCCCAAAAGTAGTTTTTGGCTTGTACTGCCTTAACCACTAGAGGTAGCTCAAAAGTTGTAAAAGCAAAAATGTTCATTTTGGTGCCCTCTTTCCAGCCATAACAACCAATACTGTGTAGCGACTATGTACTGAGAGAATAAGGGCAAAAACTAAAACTTTCTTATCTTTGCTCCTAAAAATCCGGGACTGGTCCCAGAATGTTAAAGAGCACGAAAATAATGTATTTGGAAAGTTTCATCCACTTTCATGAAGAATTGAAGCTTGTAGGGTCGAATTTACACAAAGCGATACCAGCACCTTAAGAACTGAGCCATCCCACGCCCACTCAGGTGCTTCAGTGAATGAGCTGTTAATTTATTAACGAATTAAAACAGATTCAATGTGCAACCTTCAGCGCGCTGGTGGATTGCATACTGCAATTGAAGCGAGTTACTGTCAAGGCAGGTAAACATCAGGCAGCCCATCGCAAAGTGGCCCATGTCAAGATAAAAGTTAGAACACCAAGAACACCCATTAGAAGAAAGAGGTTTTGAAAATTGTTTCATGCATTTGTATCCATCACTCTGCCTGCACCTACTGCTACGCTACGCCATTGCGTTGCGGATCATTTCTATCAGACACTTCAAGCTTGATGGTAATGCTTATATATCTGTACCTCAGTCATTAAATTTGTAGCATATTACCGGGGTGTACTGGGGGTCCTCCTTACTTTAGATTGAAATTTGTTTGTATACCCTATATTGTCCACAATATGGATATCAGTCGAAAGCTGAAAAATGAACAAGTTCGTAATAGATCTAAGTCCAGACAATACTTTTCGGAATCCTCAGATTCCAGTTAGAACCTCCAGCAAACACTTAAAACTAGATGGTAAAGGATCAAATCTCCTGAAAAAATTTAAGAACCCTCAAGAGCTCAAAGAATCCCCATCAAAAATTTGAAACTACATCTATGTAGTCACAGATCAAATCTTTTCGAAAATTTAAGAACCCCTAAAACTCTCATGAAAAATGAAACTATGCATAGTTATAGATCAAATCTCGACAAAAACTTAAGAACCCTCAAAACCCCAAGAACCCCCGTGAAAACAAATGCTCCAGGATAAACACTTAGTGGATCAGAACGCACGAAAAGGTGAATTTTACCTTAACAGGGCCGCAAGGTACACTCGCCTAATTAACGAATCAAAGAAAGCTGCACATTACCACGAGCCCTAAAGATGGAGCACCTAACCGGGACACGAATTCGTGCATTCAAAAATGCACTTATTATGAGGGAGCGCGGAGCGCCCCTCATCATATGAGTATATACATGTGTAACAATTCATAATATTTGGCTTTTCCAGCCTCCGCATTCCGCATAGGATGCACGTTTTTCTTAGGCTTATATATGTTTATGTTAGTTCTGTTCTACTTTAGCCTTTGCCTTAGAGCTTGAAAGTTCCAACAATTAATCTGTTTATCTATCTGAGCATAAACAGATTTCTTTCCTTATTTTGCCCATTTGTCACATCAATTTTCTGGCACATTTTTTGACATTTTGATTCCTGATAAGGATTTGTTGGTTGAGCTCGTTAGTCAGACACTTCCTAAAAGTTTGGAGAGAACACTTTCCCTTTGGGCAGTTTCCTAGGCTAGGACCCAACATAATGCATTATTACAATTGCTAGCGACTACTATTGTAGGTTATGTATATAGTACATACTTAATCTCTTAGTTTACCAATACTTCAAATATATAACTGAAATTATATACGCCTAAAGGCCATCCGATTTGTTAGAACATATTCGATACATATTTGAACCCTGTTTTGTCGACTGGAGCTACGAATCCAAAACACAATATAGTTTGCAACAGAACATCGGCTGGAACCATACATGTGCTTGGTAGTTTATTCACCGCCCAGACCTAGAGCTGATCTCCTCAGAATCCGGAGTGTTTTGGGTTGTTTGGGCAAAGAATGACCCGGTATTTTGGAGGCCTTCGACCTCCGGTTCACCGCCCCCAATTTCGCCCCCTGCACATGTCTGGTTGGAACTAGTAATTGACTGTGAACAAAAACAATAAATACTTGAAAACGATTTCCTATTTTTCGACCTTTTCAATTTCGATTACACCTTTTCTCTCGCCGCTTTGACACGTTTTGTTGTCCGCATCATAATGTAAGAGCAGTCTTTTGCCTGTCAAACTTAAAAAACATCTTAGTATCAGCCAAGCTGAAAGCAAAATTTTCTAAATATTTGGCCTCAAACTGACAAAAACATGCAAGGAAACTTTATGAGGGCAAAAGTGAAATAATTTTTGTCCGACCACCTTGTGTTTCAGGTCTGTTTCTTAAATTTAATGTTGCACTTAAAATGAATATTTAGGTACAACATTAGCGGAGATAAAAAGCGAATGGCTTAAAGGCAACTGTTCCCACTTTCTTCGATTGCTAACAAGATATAACCTCACTCGTTGCTCTACTGCAAGTTTCAGCAACATAGTAGCAAACTGCACAGCCTGCATAAATGTGCACATTTCTTGCACAATCATTAATGCTATGGTCATTTGCTTTATTAGCAGGTGAGGTTAAAGTGCATTTAATTGTGAATTTTTACCAATGTGTCTTTTTAAATCCAAAAGCTGGTGCCGCATTTCTGACACAAGTCATGTGGCATTACAAAATCATTATCTTTATTTCATCTGTTTATTCTTTGATTAAATAAACTCGACAGATCTGTGCAACAAGTATATATAATTCTATATTTCAGTTGAAAGTAACAAATATGCAGATCAACTTTATGAAGATATTCTCTATTTCTATATGAAAGATGTGAGACCAGTGGAACAGGAAACAGATAAGGTTCAGGTCAAATTTGGCGCATCCCTCATCCGGTTGATTGGTTTGGTGCGTTTTAATCAATTAATCAATTAATTAACTGATTGATTGATCCATCCATTGATTGATTGACTGGGTATTTAGTTTCCAGAAAATCAAAGTGTGACCAACAACCTAGTGTTTGATTCAAATGGGTTGCCAATTGAAACTTTACGGCATTGATTAAAGTTTTTGAATGTTAATCAAATCTGAATACGAATTGTTGATGTAATTGATTTGATCGATCCCTTAACGCTTATAGGATGAAAAGAGTCAAGTCTTGACAACCAATCTATGGCTCGACATGGTATGTAATGAGTTTGATTTTTCGAAGAAAAATTATTGTTGCTGTAGTGGAATAATACAATAATACAATACAGATACAATAATATAATACAAATACAACGAAATACTAGAATCTATATCTATAGTTATAGACGAATTATGTAAGTAGGATCAGTCTGTTTGTTAACTCATTGAAAGCAGTGAGTATTGAAAACACGACGACTACATTGTTAGTGGTAGATACGTATATATGTCTGCTTCGAGCTTCAGCACGCAATTGTAGTGGTCAAAATTGCTCTGTTCTGTAGTTGTGCTGAGAAAGATGCTTAACCTCACTTACTGTGCGTTGAGAAGGGTAGCATCTCGTCGTTCTTTGAAAATATTTGATCTAATATTTGATTTAATTTGTTCAGTTATTTGAAACTTCTTTTGTGGCACGTTTCTCCATTACTCCGATATCAGAGCATATACAATGTTGTAGAATTGATTTTGAATTCAATTTTTTAGCAATGGACAGATCCAAGTCTGCAGTGGGACCCGGATAAGTACAACGGAATATATAAGCTACACATACCTAGCACTATGATTTGGATACCAGATATTGTGCTATATAATAAGTATATACACAAAGTAGTGTACTTTTTAGATTATTGTATGTACATTTAATTTCTGCTTCGTTACGTAGCACAGAGCACCGATAGCATATGTAGCATCCCACGAAAGAGTTCTTCTTTACTGAGTTCTTCTTTTTCTTAATATAGAAACAAACTAATCAATCATACCTTCTATGATAGTTTATGACCATTTGTTGACGATGAGGTTTTTTGATCACTGTTTTTAGCGCAGCGGGAGATCCTCATGTAACGATTATGGCAGACGCCATGGTATTTTACAACGGAACTGTAGTCTGGAAACCACCAGCCATATACAAATCATTTTGTGAAGTTAGTGAAAATCTTATCTACTCATGTAAAGCCGGTTCACGATGGAGTGCTTTGTGCTTTGTGCTTTGTCTTTTGTGCTTTGTGGTTTTGCCTTATGTGCTTTGTGCTTTGTGCTTTGTGCTCAGGAGACAGGAGACACATAGTTCACGATGCCAAAGCATAATCGCGAAAAGCACAGGTCACGTGTCACAGAAATTGAAATTCAAAAATTGATAACCAACACTGCGAAACGTTTTATGATTAGCTAATTATAATTGTAATTGCTTAGAAACTATATAAGACATATTCGTGTGTGTATTGTCTCTCCGAACTAATTTTTAATTCTAACGCTTGAGATAGGACTTATGTAAGAATTTAATATCCGAATTTGAAAAGTGTCTGTTCCGACGGGTATAAAACCTAGCCACTATTTATGTTTTTGGTTTGGTGGGTCATGCCTTCTCAAAAATAATTTAATATTTTATCAAATTAGTGGTAGATGTTTTCATTAATCTTTTCTTGTCCTTTGTTCCAGCCAATCAGCTAAGACAATGGCTTGATTTGATTGGAGGGCACAAAAGCACAAACTAAAATCTTCAACATTGTTGAACATTCTCAAAGTACACTAAAAGCACAAAAGCACAAAGTACAAAGCACAAGCATCATCGTGAACCGAGAAAGCACAAAGCACAAAGCATAAAGCACTCCATCGTGAACCGGGCTTAACACGGATCAGTGACTCCCGACAGTGATTGTAATAAAAAGAGTATAAAATTTGGCCACTGTTCCGCGCTTATTGTTGCTTTTTTCAAGAGAGATGCCTAACCCTAACGGACGTCTACCACAATTAGCTCAGTTTGCAAGTTTCTTCGTAGAGCTCGGATAAGAAACAAACGGTGTGCCAAACAAACCAACTGTTGGATTTTGTCTGCTGTCTGTCATTGCAGTTAATTTTGTGCCAACAAAAAATCTTGAAGAAAATATTTGGAACACTGCAGATTAGTGAATTCTAACTTTTTTAAAATGATCCACTAGATCCAAAAATCCATTCTTGCAGTTCTTCGCATTCTATACCTCAATAAAGGAGTGTCTCAATATTTAGATTTTTCCGATGCATTTGTACCATACCTGGCTGTTTTTCAGATAGATATTAAATACTACCCGTTTGATGAGCAGTTCTGCACGCTGAAATTTGGTGGCTGGACTCATGACGGTGAGGGCGCAAAAAGTTTCTGAACTATTCAAATTTACTTCGTTGGCTTTCTCCGAAAGTTTGATACTTTTTTCAAGCATCAAGTTAAAGAGCTTTAGTAATTAATTAATGATTAATTGCAGGCCCGAAAGTAATTTTTCTAGGTTTAGTAAAGTAGAACTGGATGTTTTGTTAACGTTAGTTTAATTAGAAGAAATTTTAGAATTAAATTTAATCGAAATCTAAATGATAGCATATTCTGTTGGTGATTCTTTTTATCAACTATTGCAGCTTTGGTACTGAATATGATCCAAGTTCCTGAGGAGGATGTAAAGTCGATTACGGAATTGAACGAACGCGGTCAACAGACAGAAGTGGGGTTTTTGGAGCGAGGAATGGATCTCACCTATTATTATCGGTATTATGCCCTCCCAACTGTGTCATCACTTCTTTAGAGCAGATTATTCCAGTTACACCGAAAAACTATTCACCTCAAGCAACTTCCCGTTCGCAAGTCTGATTAGTTGGTGCTCTCTTGAACCTAAAGGCAATAAATTGGATTAGGGCAGAAATATACAATTGTCACGACAAGAGTACATAATACATAAGAGTATGACAGGCGTCACTGAATCCGAGACCACTCCTGCGGTTTCTGTGAATCGCCGATAAGTAGAGAACTTCAAGAGACTAAGTAAAAGGTCTATGCAGCTTTTATGTTTCAGAAATGCCGGCTGGGACTTGATGGAACTGACCAGCAAGCGACATCAGGAAATTTACTATGGGTGCTGTGGTCCCTCCTACTATGTGGACATCATTTTCTACATAACACTGCGAAGGAAACCATTGTTCTATCTGGTCAATCTGGTGATACCAACAATGCTGATTGCCTTACTGCCCACCTTTGTCTTCTACCTACCCTGCAATAAGATAACATTTTCCATTAGTATTCAGGTCACCTTGACCGTATTTATTCTAGTCCTGGTAGATCTAATACCACCTACTTCCTTGGTAAGAAAATAAACAGTTTAGAACAGCCAGATACTAACTTTTGAAATGTTTCAGAATATGATATCGTCCAATCCTAAAACAAGAACAAACGGCAGCAAAGTTACATATCACATACTTTTACGTAGACCTTTTTAAAAGTGGGATAAACGTTTAAACGCAAGCAAGCACGTACGATACGTAAATCTTGTAAGCGTTTTACAACCATTTTGATATTTTTGCTTCTGTGACGTCTATTTCTATAAACACCATTGACTGCGTAAATGAACATAATTCACGTGCAATTAAAGTATCGGTATGACTTCTGACTGTACGTAGCACAATAAAATGATATGAGATTGAGTCCATTGTCTTTCCTCTTGTCAATTATTGTTTCAGGTAACACCATTGATCGGAAAATATCTTCTGTTCACCCTGCTCCTGGTTACGGCTTCGGTCATCATTACCGTGGTTACCCTCAATTTCCATCACCGTAACGGCGGGACCCACGTAATGCCGCGATGGATGAAATTCGTTTTCCTCAAATGGCTGCCGCCCATGCTCTGTATTCAGGTGCCCGGCGGGGATTCAATTGATACCGCCCATAACGATAGCAACAAAGTGCCCACCCTAAGCGAAATATTCCTATCGAAACCCCGCTGCGAGACGCCGAAACTGGGCACGCCGACTTCGCAGAGAGCCGTTCCCGGCTCCAAATTTGCCCATCACCAGGATTTCCGGGAAACCATCGCCCTGGTGCCTCAGGCGAGTCCGGGTCCGCAAACCCGGGAACCGACTCGACCCACTCAGCGACTGGTCTATCCGCCCAACGTCATCTTTAAGATGTTGCATAATGTCAACTTTATTGCTCAACAATTTAAGGATATGGAAGAGGAAGAAAAAGTACGTCAAAATGACTGAACAGCTAAACTGTTTTCGCCAGTTAATTGTGGATTGCCATAAATTGAGCAGTACATTACAATTTTTCTATCCTGTTTGCACGACAGTTCAAGCAGAAGGAAAGGTGCCACTACAACATCTGTAACTCGAAAAATTCAGGTCCCCGGAGAGGATCGACCAGATTAGCGTTAAGAGTTAGCTTAAACTTGTTTGACAGTTGTTTGCACCAATTAAGGCCAGTGGGTTAGCTGAAGATAGGAATTTGTAACAATAAACCATAGCACCTAATCCTGATCTTATATAAGTCAGAGGGATTTAGCTAGCTGCACAAAAAATGCCCTTTTCCAGTTATTTTTGTTTCAGGAATCCGAAGAGTGGAGTTCTGTTGCTGCTGTGATCGATCGAATCTTCCTGTTCATTTTCACGGCGATGAATCTGGTCGGCTCCGCCTACATCATTCTTCAGGCCCCATCGCTTTGGGATAATAAAGTCCCCCTGACCATTCCAAACGCGACGAAACCATTGGGATCCGATACTTTGAGTGACAGCTTCAGACAGGCCTTACTATTGGAACAATAACAGTTCTGATATCCTTCTTGAAACTTTTTATTGTGTGTTGATGTAATTGTTGTTGTGTTAAAAGAAAAATCACCGCAAGAGTACATAATAAATAAGAGTATGTCAATGCCACGAGGCATATTCTGTGTTATTAGAGAACAAAATCTGCGATTTTCAAGTTAGCAAAAGAAAAGTCGGGTCGCTACCATTTCAAGTCCGAAAGCCGGATGCCAAGGTTCGAAATGCTACAGCAGATTGAATTTTTGGATTTCCCGGCAAGATTTAGTATATAGCAAGAAAAAAGAGCAGAATAAAAGCATAACTCGTATTGAAACCAAACAGGATTACAAGACTAAATGTATGCCCCGTTAATGTAGTCAAAACGCACAAAAGAGATGAAGTTCATCATAATCGAAGTGATCAATCCTCACAAAACTTACAATTGATTAGTTTTGGATTTTGGATACTTTCTTTGCATTAGTCATCTACCAGTTTTGGAAATTTTTTTGTTTTATACCCTGAGTTTGGCATGGTCTGAAATTTTTTAGTTGAGTTGCTTCTGACCATCAGTCCACAACCGCTTTCCTGACAGCAACTGTGTAGCGTCATTAAGCAATTCTACACAGCCCTTCCTGAATTTTTTTCACAATCGGATTTTAATTCGGATTGTGATAAAGGGTTGGGTGGAAGTCGTAGTTCTCTGTTGACTCATCTAGGATAGTACTAAAAGGCTCTTTGGCTAAAAGCCCTTACCTGGACGCACTCTGGAAGGCATTTAACTTGGGTGTCCTGTGGAGATTATTTTGCCTTGCAGGGACTTAGTCATCAGATCTCTAGTCACTAGATGGTTCAGGGTTCGTAGTAGAATAGTTCTCCGTAGCTTTTTGCATCCTTCTATGCAACTTTTCAATAAAATCGGTTTTCGGTTTCCCTTGGTCCTCCTTTTTAATAAAAACTAATTTCGCGAAATCGAAAAGTTTTGCGATATTTGTTCCAGTGTGATAGAACATACCACACTAAATTATAGCTCAATTGGTTAAATTAAAAAAATTTCACTGGAGGATAAAATGGTAAAGACACGACTTTTTCATCGCCTAAGCTCTGTTATTTGGTTGGTCTTAGTGTATGCCTTAAAGCTTGCCTGCGTCTTTGATGTAGCTTAATTCAACCTGGGTGATCCCCAACGATGGCAAAAATAGTCACGACCACCTTGGGTCTACCAGAGCCTATGTTGAAAGGTACGACTGAGGCTTAAGCTTAGGTTTAGGCTTAGGATTCTTTAAAACGGAAAGTACAAAAAACCTCGCCAACTAGTCGCAGATTAGCTCCCCTTCGTTGGGAGGCTAGACTATGCTTTGTTCGCCAAGCTGGACAAGCCCCAGTACAAACCTCATCACTGATCTTAAGGTGCTGGTTCGGGTTCGTGTATTTTTGGGCTTTAAAAGCGCAATTATCGTTGAATTTCGTTCAAATCTGCTACAATTACATTATTTAGCCTATAAAACATTTCAGAAACATCGCGGCTTGAAAATTTGAGTTTTGAAGAAATTAGCTTTAATCCGCCATAACTTGCACTGTTGTAAGGGAAGCAGGCATAGGAAAGATTGGTAAGCCTGCAATGGGAGTTCAGCTGATGGTCCCGTGGTGTAGTGGTTTAGCATGTCTGACTCTAGGGCAGAAGGGCCGTGGTTCGATCCCCGGCGGGACCAATTCTTTACTTTCAATGGTGAGTGAAAAGCTGAACCTCCCTCTTCCCTTCTCTCTTCTAGGTCCTGGTTTCGTGGGTACGAGGGTGCCTGACGCCTCCCGTTCGGGCTTGTCCTTGGTTTCTTCCTGATCCGCCAGCCCTGGTAGAAGCGTTACATGTGGCGTGGCGAGGCTGCCTGCGAGGCCACCCTACAAAGGTGAACTTATAGTCATTCGAATCCTCTCACCAAGACTTTGCTCTTGAGAGTATTCTTCGATTTGTTAAGGTTTAAGAGATAACAGAAAACTGATTTTCGAGGTCCAAAACCGGCAATTTTTCAAAAAATCAATATTGCAAGATTTCGACAGCTTCAACAGCGTTGGTCCGTCGGTCAAGTATTGTCCATATTTGTAGTCCTAAAGGACATGCCATGTCCAACGGAGAGCTCTCTGCGGCTTCTCAGCCTTCGCACTGCAGCGAAAATGTGAAAGTTTGAAAATCTCAACTAGATTGCTTTGAACACGGATTTCTCTCAACGCATGCAAAAACGGCTTTACACACGTATTTTTGAGACAATTGCCGAGGGCTATTTTTCATGGTTTTGTCTTTCAGTTCGAGAGAAAAAGGCGTTTGAAGCCTGAACTGGTCGCTTATCTTTTGCTTTCCCACACTTCGAGAAATCATGCTCAAAAATTGTTTTCATGTTATTGCAAGTTGTTGTTCAAATTTCATGTTGTTCAAACCGAAGAGTTGAAATGGGACAGCTATACTGTACCTATTTGTAACAAGCACATTCAAAGCTTTGAAATGATATAAAAATTATCGTTGAACACCAAAAATTGAACAAATTACAGTCTTTCAAAATTTGCTGCAAATACCCGAACCAGCACCTTAACTGACCTGTGTCTGCGAGCAATAGTTTTCAACCAAATCATTTTCAGACGACTTAGGTAATGGTCGGGGTGTCGTAAGCGATTCCAGCAGCCACCACGCTGCAAAATCCTGAGACTAAACCCTCGATTGACAGATTTGTCTTTATTCCCCGGTGAGCGAGATGACATTTACGCCGCCAGCTTTTTCTACTTGCTTTTCCCCCTGATGTGATGCCATATACCGCAGAGTTGGTCAGAGCATTTTGAGGTGGACTTGCCTACTTGCCGCCAGATAGCTTGTCAGTCTTTACATGTTAACTAGTTACTACTACTTGAACTTCCAACCGTTATGCAAAAGGGAAATATCGTTTACAGTTAAGAAAGTTTACCTACCCAGCATACGTGCTAGTTATATTCTTTGTTGACTTGAGCTAGGCAACCGTTCCGAAAGGAAAAAGTCAACATTTTAATTATTTCAATTGTAATCTGTTGTTTAAGGTGGTGATTCCTTTTGGGCACATATTGTTATTTGGCGGCCTAAATCAAGATGAAATTCGATGAAACTTTCCGAAATAAGTTCTTTTAGCGTTTTAACACCCTCCGCGCAATCCCGATTCAAAAATTCAGGATTTCCGGTCAGAGCGGTTTTTCCCAATTTCTGAACGTTTGGCAGCTGCTATACAGTTATGACTATATTCATCCGAAAGATCTCATTGAGCTTCCCATTTTTGATTTTTAAAGCAAGTTTCTAGCTTTTCTCTACCGTGAGTTATAGCCGATTTTCTTGTTTTGGCGTCAAAAACTTGTCATTTTTGCAGAAATCAAATAATCCAACATTTCTTGTACTACGCAAGCCTTAAAATCAAACCAAGCGCGTCGATCTGAAGGTCTCACGGGGACAAATTATCCGACATATGATCGTCTTCCAACTGCTATCCTGTAGGCTGCTATCATAAAAAATCGTCCCCAGCTATTTGATGGAGGTATCGAATGATGTAACCGATGTCTCGCGAAAAAATTTACTTGAGTCTGCAAAAATTCTGGAAAATTATACTTCTTCTAAATGTGTTAAAAATATTTTAGAAATGCAACATTCGTTTCATGGTATGCATTAAAAAGAGAAAATGTCAAGCTATATTTTGATATACAAATGGCTTCTTAACTCCAAGTAATGAATGAGTAATAATGGTGCAAACTTTATGTGACCAAAGGGAATCACCACCTTAAGCTTAAGGAAATGCAATGCATTTTGTGACATTTGACTTTGAAAGCTGGTTTTACCCTCTCCCTCAGGCATCCCCACAAAATGTATCTCCATTTTTAAACATCCTTGAAACTCCCAAAACTTGGTGTTGTGTGTTTCGACACTTTATGATATGTGCCTTAGCAATGAGTGAGAGCAATGCTACGAGGAGGCACAGGCAGTAGTGTGAGTTGTGGGGGAGATGGCAGTCAAAGTGTTGGATATTACCTACGTGCTATTGTTCATAAAGAAATAATGACAAACGCATATCCGACCGAAGTCACTAAGGCAATACCTTAGCCCGAAACAGGACAGAACAGAGCCAATGATTGTCTTCTACTGTCTTATAGCATGACATCTGTAGTCATACAAGTCAACATTGACGGCTCAGCAAAAAGCAGCCTCGTGACGAGAAAGAGGGCCCCAGAATTTAAGGCCTTAGCTCACATTCTTGATGACCCAAATCTCCCTTCTGACGTTGAGATAGTTTCGGAGGATCAGGAGCAGCCATCCGCTCCGACTGGCCTCGCTGATAGTTTGTCAAGATTCGATCTTTCATATCTGGAAGATGAGGATGGGATGTTGGAGTGGTATCAGAGCCACAATGAAAGACGGATAGCGGTCGTTTTGGTATCAGTCGAGACAGCTTGGTGCCTGATTCATTCCCTCGGGTAAGGTGGCAGTATTATGTATTCTAATCTTTAAAAAAATTTAAAGAATTTAAAAAATTTTATCTTTTTGATATTTCAATCCCCCAACATGCGGCCGAAAAATCAAAAAATAAAATTCCTCAGATTTGGGTGAAACTGTCCCAAAACGTTGCCAATGGTACCTAGTTTATGTTTGGAAAATATGTCGCCAATACCTGTTGTCATCAGCCGGCTACGATGGGCCAAAGTTGCCATAATTGCTGTTTTGGCTGAAAATCGATGATTTTTCGTAATTTAAATGGCCATATCTCAAAAGTGAGTCTGGGATTTTGCTCATTTTTGGCATGTGCGTTGGTTGCATATAGATAAATAATATTTATAAAAATTGCGTCCAACTAAGATATTGCATAGAATCCAACTAACATCCAATCCAACATAGACTGCTAGATCAAAAAATGTGGAAATGCGCCTACTGAGCATGGAGGCTTAAGCGAAGGTTCGATCGCTGCAAACTGCGGAATATGAATGCTAGAAAACTCAAACTTACAGGAATAGGTTGTCCATGTGTGGTGCCAGTATGGTTGAAATTTGAACTGTTTGACTCAACTCTATCATCCTGAACACAATTTTGATTGGTGAAGTCACACGGAGACGAAAGTGGTAGTGTCGAAAATCACAAATTTTGCTATAACTCGTTGTATACAAGGAGTTGAGGTCTAATATTAGGAGGTTTTTCTTTTATGCCGGGTTACTACAAGTCCTGAAAGTTTGAGCCAATTGGATTTTTGAAGGCTGTCCGGAAGTACAGGTAGCACAGTCGAATGTCTCCGAAATTGACTCATACATAAGATGTTTGTACCGTTTGTAAACTATTTTCAATTTTTTGGACTTAGAAAATCGGAAAAAACATAAACCTGCTAAGTAACATTTCTTAGATAATAAAAATAGTATAAAAATCTGTCTATCGAAAAATCCATTTATATACGAATAAATGGACAATGCAATCCCTGCAATCGCATTAAAGATGCAGAATTAGTGGGTCGACAAATGTATCCCACCGGCCTTGTAACTTAAAAACGAGTTACGTAGAGTGCGAAGACGTGCCGGAAGCTAAGCCTTGCTCCAGCCTTTAGAAAGATCAGATTGGTTTCTCGAACTATGAGTGTCGATTGCTACAGAGTAGACAATATTAGGCAGCCTGGATATTGCAAATTTTCAGCAGAAACCGCCAATATTCGAGAAAAGTATCTGATTTGGTTAAACCATTAATACGCCAGCGCTGGAATACGTTTTAAAAATATCTTCGACTTGTAGCACCATAATTTGTAGCCTGGCGGCCTCCAAAAACTGCATGTGGCACCATGATGAGTATACAAGACAAGACCTTTGGTTTCAGACAACTAGTTAGTAACAAATTACTTTAACATGTTACCATGATTTGAACAGAATTAGCATAGAATATAAACTGAAACATCAAATATTATTTTATTAGTATTGTCAGTTCTCAGGGCCTTTGTAAGTCAGATCGTTCCATTAAGCATTTTCTGCCGGAAGACCGGTGCTAGACAACTGGGATCCAGTATTCAATGGTCCCGCCACCGCTCCACCGCCAGTGGCAGTTTGGGCCGTGGATGGACGAGGACGTTCGGTGAGCGGCCCTTCCAGACATTCATCCCAGCAGCGAAGACGCCTGTTGAATGGATTGACAAGTTCCTGAAACGCCTCTGGCAAACACTCTGCGTTGTATCGGTTGCCACGGTAGACCATGCCAGGTAGTGAAAATTTGGCACTCTAAATTAATAGAACATTTAACAGTAAAATAATCATTTGAGTTAATTAAAATAAAATACAATATGCTGATTATATAATAGAATGACTTCATTAGGTATTACTGATGTAATTTGAAATGTAGATTCCAACGCTATGACTACCATTTCTTGAAATGTTTTATGGGTGCTACCTAATGCCTCGTTATGTACGTATAGTACGAGCACATATACTAAATCCGAAGACATTATATTACATTTCAATTGGTTCAAAATCGTTTCTGCTACTCCGATTATTTATAATTTTGGGAGCGATATTGTGAAAAATAGTTATTACCATTATTTTGATATCTGATTTGCCACAGATATCAGCAGCTACAGGTTTTGAGCGTACAAACTCTAGGTACCGAGCTACTGCCTCATACTGGGGCGGCAACTGACGCCGGATAATGATAGGCTTCTTCTTCAAATTTTTCCGACCAATATTGACTTGTTTCAGCCGGTTCCCCTTGTTAATACAGGTGCCTTAATATTTTGACTATAAAAGGCCACAATAAGCCTATTTTTCGTAATAGGTTCCAGCCAATAAACAGTTTCTAAGGTGCGCTAGAACCAATTTGAGTCTGATGCACTACTAATATAAATCAATCACTTTGCACTATTCCACAACACCCCATAAGTAAGTATTCAACTTGACCCTGGGTCGACACAAACCCGATTAAGGACTATGGATTGGATTTTGGCCACTGATCCAGCGTTTGCTCTCTTTCTCCTTATGGACAGTTTTTATTATGGATAATGCCTCCGGGGGCTCCGTAGCAGGGGAGGAGGATACATGCCCCAACTGGTGGATTCCGGACTTGGACCTCGGCGACCGAACACCGTAGACTCAGGGTCCCATTCACCGAATGATAGCATTTCAGGCACATAACCAACTTTGGTAATGACCGTCACTACATGTGTTAAGTGTAACAGAAATAATTGCAAGTGTTGCTTGCATTATAAAGAAGGTCACATGATACAAGGATATTACAATGATACCGAATACAGCATCAAGTCCCCCGCTATGGTGATGTTAGCCTCTTGTAAAAGCTATCTAATTACCTGCAACCAATGTGGATTGCAATATGTAGGGAAACGGGAAGATAGTTGTCCAAAAGAATATCAGAATACAGAATTAGCTTAATTAGTTTAAATTAGCAAGCTGCAAAAGACTCGCTATTCATTTAATGTGGGAACATGCAAAACTTTTTCAGTACAAATCATAGTAGTAATTCAAACTACAAATTCAAAAGAAGTAGATACAAAACTCGGAAGAGAAAGAGAAAAACATTGGATCAAACAATTAAAAACAAAGTATTGTTACGGGTTGAATGATCTCCTGCATGGAGAGAATCCTAGGAAATCTATATCACCCAATCAATTAATATACAAGGAAAAACAGGGCAAAAACAGTCGCACTACACGGATTAATAAAAACATCACAAATATCTCTTAAAACGATCCTTTATCCTTACATACTATGTCAAGAAAGGAACCCTATAGGTTAATAACTACAACATCATGGAACAGTGTCAAAAAATAGTCATACAAAACGAACAATTTAAAAATCACGCAGAATTCATTAGGGACATCACAGAATTCAGAACAGAGATAAATACTATTAATAAATGCAATAAAAATAAAAGCACAGAAAATATGGTCAACGAATTTAACAAACAAATAGACGGAATAAATTTCAATAAAGTCTTTGAAACATGTAAATACCTCTGGCCATACCCCGAAACCAAAACGCAAACATATAAGCCAGAGATAATTTACAAAAAGATACTACCCAAAACAGTACACATCACTTTTCGTACGTGCCAAGCGTACTTTTCGGACTCTGTCTAAGACATGCCTCATGATGTTGGGTTCCATTTAGTTGGGATCTTGGTTGATTGACATCAACAAGTCATCATCAGTGGTGGTGTTGAGCAATTTTCTAATGCCCCAAATATTTGAACTTGAACTGGCTTCCACAAAATGACCCTTTTTGAAGTAGGGCAGGAGGATTCACTCTTTGAGAGCAGTGTTATGGGAGAAATTCGTCAGAATGTTCCATGAGTCCATGTTTCTTCCAATCTCAATCAATTCGATCAATTCAATTTTATTCAAAATCAATTCGATTTTATTTTAGCTGGAATGTCCATTGCCATCATTGCGCTGGGATCCAAGCCGAAGTCGAGCCGAGACAGACATAACACATAATAGAATGTTCAGCGCTGGCAGACATAATACGTAATAGAAAGTTCAGTGCAGTTGTACTGGACACATCCAAGTGAGATTTCCATTTTTCATTTAAATTATGCACCCGTCCGCTTGCTGGAGGTACCCGGTTCATCAATTGGTTGTTGAATTCCGCCGGGCGCTCCTGCACGACACGCTCCTGCACTGACACGGGCCGAGTGTCCGGCCTGCTTCCATTGCTTTTGCGAGAATTTACTAGAGAACAATAACTCAAAAATTTAGCTTCGAAAATTTTTGTGCATCCTGAACATATTTCGTACACATTAACATGACTTCAAACATTAGTTTCAGCATGTTTATTTCATAAATGTTACTGTGTATTTTGTTTAAATTATATGTTGTATCTCTCTTACCCTGGATTGCATCAAATAAGATTAGGACTAACTGAAGGTTAGCTGAGGACTAAGTCCAATTTTTGAGTGGAAAACCAGCACTTAGCCCTCAGCTAATACTCAGATAGTCCTAATCTTATTTGGTGCAATCCAGGGTTTATCTCTTTGTAATAGGTTGTGTCCTTTATGCTCATTTCTTGATTCGCCTAAAAGTACTCAAAAATATATTATCATTTCAGATGTTGGCCTACACAACTCTATGGTTCAATAAATGTTGAAAAACATTTTTTGCTGTTAATTGCGAAATTTGGTGCTCAAAATCAATGACAAACTTGCCAATTCATTGACAATTTTTGCGATTACAATATAGAAACACCGAACTGGATTTGAATAATAGGTTCGGATTTTTTGAAATTTTGCATTTTCAGAAAAAGTAAAAATTTCGCTTTTCAGAAAAAAAGGCAGAGCGGGCCCAAAAATTTGACGGGCCGGGCCGGGCGGGCCGAGATAAATTTTTCACGGGCCGGGCCGGGCCACAAAAATTCGGCCCGTGCAGGTCTCTACTATCCACTTGGTACGATATTTCTAATCTGTGTAACTGGAATACGCATCCTGAACTGTGTAGCGCATATACGCAAGCGCTTAGAAAGTGTGTGCTTGGAATACGAAGCATCCTTATAGTGTTCCGTTATATGCTATTATATGCTTCATATAAATACGACACATCTATTATATGCTATTATATACTGATGCTTTATAAAGATGTAATGGAGAAATGATATATGTATCTACCTGCACGGAACAATTGCATGCATTGGTTAAATTCTAGGGAAAGTAAGAAGGTGCTTGTTTACTCTTAAATGGCAGTAAATGAACACAAAATTATAATCGTTGACTTTTAGATTTGATGGTTATACACGGGTCAAAAGCTATCTAATTTGCATATTCACTGTCACCTAAGTTAATACAATGTTTTATCATCACTTTACGGCTTGCGCTTGTACAGACCACTAGTGGGGCCCACCCGCCCTCCCTAAATGAAAGTTCAACAGACCCGATTGGGCATTATTCTCTACGAAAATTTCAGACCCGATTGGGCATTATTCTCTACGAAAATGCCAGTCTCGGTTGAGCACGATTACAATGAAGGTGAAGTGTGATAGTTATTGCTCGTGCTACTGTACAAATCTAATCGTATTTATTGTTTTAGATATTCTCAGTAGAAGAGAAGTGAGTCCTTCAGATTCCAATTTGTCGGGCTTGCAGGCACGTTTAAATGGTTACCTCAGCTCTGCCCATGCAGCGTCTACGGTCCAGCAATATTGTCATGGGTTCTCTCAGTTTCACTCTTGAGGTGTACTAGCCATAGCCTCATTTCTTTGCCAGCCTCACCGCGATCAGTCGAGTTGTACCTTGTACAATTCGCAGACAAAGGGCTGGCGGCCTCTTCTATAAACCAAGTATACTCCTGCATCCTGTGGGCGCACCGACTGGCCGGCTTATCGCAACCTCGTTCAGATGCCGCGACGCTCATATTGGAATCAACTAAGCGATCATTAACGCCCAAACAACACCAGCGCCAAAAGGATCCTCTGCCGCTTGAAACTCTCAAAGATATTTGCCGTGCCGTTGAACCATCCACAGATTTGGTTGCCTTCCGTACTGCAGTGATGGCGTCTGTAGCATACTATGGCTTTCTTCGCTTTCAGGAAGTCCAGAACTTGCGTCGGAATGACGTCAAATTCACATCGGACTGCTTGTCGCTCTATATTCAACAGAGCAAGACAGATCAATATCGGCGTGGAAACACAGTCTCCCTTGGAAAATCCGGCGATGTTGATTGTCCATACACCCTGCTACAGCGGTACCTTGACTTGCTTGATAAGTCGATCAGCTGCGACGGTTATATTTTCTGCAGACTCCATCGATGCCGAAATGGGTCATTTAAATTCCTTACTGGCACACAATTTGCTTATTCGACAGCCTTGAGCAACTTTCGGGCAGTCCTGGTTGATCTTGGCGTGGATCGCCCCAGCCGCTTTGGCCTCCACAGCTTTCGTAGCGGTGGGGCCACGTTGGCGGCAAATTCTGGAATCCCGCTAGATTTGCTGCAAAAACACGGACGCTGGACGACTGCTTCTTCCAGGGATCGTTACATCGCTGACAGTCTTCATCGTCGTCTTTCAGTGACGGCTGCTATGTATGATCGGCAAAGCAGTCAACCTACTGATGGCTATTCTTCTTAGTTTTGCTGCCTAATGTCATTGTTCTGTTTGTTATATATGTTCTGAGTTTGCTTGTACTAACTGTGTACTCTACTAACCCTTTCTTAGTTAGTCGCTCTCTGTTCTCCTTGTAATGTTCGTTTTTCTTGCTGCTTCTTTACTGCATTCTATACCTTGTTTTCTGTACTTTTCTTTGCTTCTGCTATACTGACGAAACGATACTGTACTTACTGTGACGATACTGTACTTGCTGCTGCTACGAGCCGTACTGTGCTGTTATGTTCTATTAAACTGCCCGTTTAGAGCGTTGACCAGTGCATAACCAAAGTTATTCGCCATAGGAGAATAAATATAGTTATTTAATTAGTTTCTTAAATTTTACATTTAGTTGAATTGTAAGTGGATCCCAATATATTAGGAAAATGTTTTCCAAGGATACATATATAAAAATACACGAAGCAAAGATGTCACCAACAGAAACTGTTCTGATTATCTGTAGGCAAGGCTGCAAGCAGACATATTTATTTATTACATTATCTAGAAGTTTTATATACATTGGGCAAAAACACTGAAAACTTCTGAATAAAGTAAACAATTTCTCCCCCAATTTTTTAAGTAATTTATCCCCCCCATTCTTTGTTTCTCAAAAATTTTACAATTTAAGTCGGATTTTGGATGGATCTATTTCAAGATATTTCGGATTGATTCGTGATAAAATTTTGAATCTTTGAAAAATTTAAAATATTAACTTTTCCAAGGGGAGACCAAGGCGAACGTCGTCTTTGACTTTGAGAAAAGCTTGCATATAGGGATGGTTGCGTGCAGACTTCGGAATACAATAATATGTCATACATTTTCATTTCATCTGTGCTCAACTTCTTATTTGCTTACTATAAACTTACATCTTAAACTTTTGAGTCTCTGGTTTGAAAATGTTGAAAAGGTTAAAAATTCAACATGCATGGAAAACGCTAAATTTATCACATTTGGATTGGTTGTTTTGTTATTTTGAAATGCTTTGATTGTGTAAATTTGGCTGTTTTGTAAACTATTAGCAACAATTAGAAAATTTTTTCTTAGGAAAATTTAGGGGAGGATTTTTTCTTACCTCATCCCACCTCTTAGTATGTTTAGGATCCAGTTATTCAATTCCTTTAAATTTAAAAATAAATGAATTAATGAATAAATAAATAAATGAATAAATGAATTAACTAATGAATTATCAAAAAGCCAAGGATTAGTGACAAGAGCAAACATTTAAGCACATCTCATTCCCTTAATTACTTGTTCTACTTTAGAAAACTGTTTTTCCAATACTATTCTATGACTATGCCGTGCAGATATGTTCCTTATGTTTCTCCACTAACATGTGTTTATATGCAGCATACAATGGCACATAATGGAACACTATAAGTATGCTGCGTATTCCAAGCACACACTTTCTAAGCGCTTGCGTATTTACGCTACACAGTTTAGAATGCGTATTCCAGTTACACAGATTAAAAATATGCGTACCGGATGCCCAGCCGGTTCATGAATTGAAAGTGGCAGTTCAATTCATGGCCAAGTCCTAACTTATAATTTCAGTATCTATTAATATATAATATAGTAAAGTAGAAGGTAAAACAAAAACTGTTAAAAAACAAGAAAAGAACATATTTAATACAATACGGTAAAACAATGTCACAAAAGTTACATGGTTACGATACAATAAAAAATGTAAATATTAAAGAGAAACGCAAGGTATGATATGGTATAGCAAGGCATGGTATGGTATGGCAAGGCATGGCCATGAACGCGGCGGGAAGTTTTGGTGGCAAAGCCACTGCTTCATTCAGAAGAATTAGGGCGATAGCTTTTCCGACCTAGAATTTTGGGAACATGCCCATTTACAACAGCATCGACAGAGCTGTTTTAAACATTCAGAGAACTACAAGCAACGCTTTGTTGGTCGAAATGAACATGCATTCAAGAATTCAGAGATTGCAGGTATTGGGCATACTTTGCCTTCCATTTCTAGTGCAAAGGATGTGTTGAACGGTTTTTCGACGGCTGTCATAGCTGACATTTCAAAATTTCAGTATCGATGGGGATGTTATATATTGCCCTGAAAATTAGTGTTGGCGCCCTATTCCCCTTGTCATTAAAAAAGTAGCGTTTCTCAGGTCCACGTTGGGGCAGGTGGCACTGTGGTTTACAAATCGACAGAGTGTTTCGCTGTAATGGAAACGCTGCTCATTCTTGTCATCCGAAATAGGTCATCATGGAACCTCTCCTCATTCTTGTCAGCCGGAATAAGTCAGCCGGCCATTCAACTTGGCGGTAGACTCATTCTGGACAACTTCGTCAACAAAAGAATTAACAACTGCATTAGAAGCATTAAAGTCCATTCTCGGGAGTTTCATTCTCGAGTTACGGGTTAGTTGTACTGGAATGTGGCTGTTGGGAGGGTGGGCATTGCTGTCTGAGGAGGTGGGAGGGTTCTGAGATTTGGATTTTTGTTTTAGTTTCTTTTTAGGAGGCTCCTTAATCTTAGGAGAATTTGACGGTTCTGGGCTACTCTCAGAAGGCTACTCTGGCCTGCTCTCTGGGCTACTCTGGCCTGCTCTCTCTCTAGCCATATCGAATCAATTCATCAATCAATTTAAGCTGTGTGTCCGCAAAACTTGAATCAAGTTGCTTGGCAATATATAACATAAATGATAAGCAACCTAAAACAGAAGAAAAAGTTGCAGTTGTTGTTGTTGTTGTTTTTGCGGTTGTACAGGTACAGTTAATTATTGTTGTGTTTTGAGACGATCTAGCGTTTTGAGACGATTGAGACGATCCATGGTACCATAACATGGTCTGAATCATGTTAGAGTCTATTAGATGGTGCCCATATGTACCAACACACGACAGAACTTAGATACAGTCATGGACACCAGTTGGTGGTACACTTTTGTACTAACTAAGTTTGACTGTATCTGAATTCAGTGGGAGTTCAGATACCAAACAGAAGGGAAAACAAAACAAAAAACTTTAAACAAAAGTTTAAAAATCTTAAAAAAAAGAAATCTTAGAAAAAAATTACTAAAGAATATTTTCGAGTCCCGAGTCGGGTGCATGGTGGTGTGCAACTTTTTTTCATTCTTTAAAAGTTAATTTTTAGTTATTTAAGGGGGGGTCCATTTTGGTCAATTTTTCGATCATCTCCGATTTCGCTCATTTTCACATAATGATCTTTGAGTGGGATATTTTAACGAGTTTTCAAATTAAACTCGTATCTCTTACAGTATTTGAGTTATTTCACCTCAAAGTCAAGGTCCGCATGTGTTAAACTTAGGAAACAGAAAAAGTGGTGGTTCTATTCTTGCCAAAAAATCTCTCGACGAACAGTTGTAATCCTGCATAATTTTATATTTATAATGTAGCTATAATCATAAACTGCGGTACGCTGGAAGCAGAATTTTGATTTAGGCCCCTAAAGTTTTTAAAAAATTTTTTATTCATCGAAAACATTGGAAAATCGTCAAAATTCAACGTTTTTTCAGCTGAAAAGTGGGGTCTTCGGAAAGAATTGCAAATTACTCTAATTTAGAGGCCTAAATAAAAATCCTAACTCCAGGGTTCAGTAGTACTTGAATTGACGGTTTCACTGAAACCAATGCGTCCATTGTATGTTTTTCCAGTTTCGAGATTTTTTGACGCAACAATGGATATTTTTAGCAAAATTTTTAAATTTTCGGTTTTTTCGAAAACTTGGCTAAATTCCGACAACAGTATAGTCCTAAACTGCCTATTTTCTATTCCAACTTGTATATTCATGTCTTCAAATCTATTTGCAGCATAAATTATGCTGATAGCTGCGTCCAGTACTTCTCGGCGTACCAAACGGGACCCTCGAACCCCGAATTTCACAAAACAGCGATTTTTAAAATTTTTCAAAATATGGCATATTATACATCAACCGAAAGCTCTCATTGCAGGGATGAATTCTTCTCATAGAACTATGGGCCGGAAATGCTCCTATTTTAAGGTGCTGGTTTCCTTTCGGGTATTTTTGACTCCTACGGCTTTAATCCTTTACGCAAACGTCTAAAACTTACGAAATAACCTATTTCCGTGCTCTTTAACATTTTAGGACCAGTCCCGTATTCTTAGGCCAAAAGATAAGAAAGTTTTGGTTTTTGGCCTTAAGCTCCCAGTAGGTAGACAAGACCCGGGATTGGTTAGTATCGCTGGAAAGAGGACTCGAAAATGAACATTTTTGCTCTTACAACCTTTGAGCTATTTCGAATGGTTAAGTCAGAATAAGCAAAAAACTGTTTTTAGGGTCAAAAAATGACCATTTTCGAGGAAATCAGATTTTTCAAAATTACTGCCACATGTTAAGGACAAAATTGGCTTAGTTATACTCAATCGATACATCGTCCAAATGCACATTTTATGAATGCCTATTAGCCGGACTTTATCGCTTTCAGCTAGAGATTTGGCCGAAAAACCATTTTGGCAAAACTGCGATTATTTTGTTTCGAACATCGATTTCTCAAAAACTACTCGACGGATTCCGGAGATTTTTGGCACAATCGAAATTCCCACTTCTGCGGAGGGACGTTTTTCTTGGTTTGGGCTAAAACATATTGAGTAGCAAGAAAACTCAATGCGAAGTTGCGACATTTCGTGTTACTGTGCCTTTGGCCGATTTTCTCGACCGTTAAGACCTGCCGAGCCAAACCCAAAAAAACGTCCCTCGGCCCACATGTCCTTCATATCGTGGCACAAAAAGAACTTTTGGCCGATTCTTCAGTTTTGAGAAATCGATGTTAAAAGATTTCGGTCTATATTCATCCTGTTAGATGTCAGCTTGTCAGAAAATTTCTGCTATTTTTTGCTAATTTTGCCAGTTCTGTAAGCTCATGTGAATGTACAGATAATAAGCTTTAAAACGATGTATAAAGCTCTTTGCAACTCCCAAAATTGCGAAAGTTATAGCATTTCAAAAAAATCACCACACAAGCACTGCACAAAAGGACACCACCACCTTAAGTTAACGGTTAACTGTTAAATGTTTCATTACATCAGGAGGAACAAGGGCCTTGTTTCTCCGAGAAATTCTTTAGAGAAGCTTCTGATCAAGCCCATCCGGCTGGAAACTGTACGAAAACGCTTTTCTTAATAGTTTTTAAAGGTGTATAACAAAATAAGCTAAAAACATAGAGTTGATTTGCGAAAATTTGCCTCAGTTGGATGCAGCACCCTTGTGCTCGCTCATATTCAAATTGCACACAGTTGATGGCTCGTAACTTACAGATTACTAAACAAAACAACTCAAAATTTAAACTTGATATGCACGACTTATGTGGCTAACTTATGTGTGAAAACGAGCGAAATCCGTCGCCTAAAAATTTTTCATGATGGACCCCCCCTTAAGTTAGTTCAAATGTAATACTTTCATATATAATTTAATTTAATTTAATTTAATTTATTTATTTAATATTTAATATATTTATAATATAATACTTTCGTATAATCAAGGGTCATAATAAGAGTATGCCACTAGGCAAGCTCTATGTTATCAGAGCAAAAACTATGCCCTGCTTGCTAACGGCCCACCCCCCCCCGCAAATTAGACCCTTCACTTCAAAGAATTTTGTGCGCTATGTTTGTGTTCTAAAGCTCAAAGCAGGCACAAAATTCGCGCACGCACTGCTTGTGTTTTCGTGCTTAAGCACATAAACATAGAGCGAGTGAGCGTACCCCCGTTTCGACTAGGTACTGATTTGCGGGGGGGAGGTGGGCCGTTAGCGTGCAGAGCATAGTTTTTGCTCTGATAACATAGAGCCTGCCTAGTGGCATACTCTTATTGTTATCAAGAGTACATAATAGATAAGAGTATGACAACAGGCAGGCTCTCTGTTATCAGAGCAAAAACTATGCTATGCGCGCTATCGGCTAACCCCCCCCACAAATTGACCCCCTCTCACACCGCCCCTATATGGGTACATAGTTCCAAACGGGGGTCGCTCACTCGCTTAGTATGTTTTCTACATGCATATGTTAAACATACACGCTTGCACCCTGTTCCCAAATTAGGCCTCGGTTAATTATAACGTGTAATCATGCAAAGCAGTGAGCGACCCCCGTTTGAATCCCGTACCCATATAGGGGCGGTGTGAGAGGGGGTCCAATTTGTGGGGTGGGAACGATAGCGCGCATAGCATAGTATTTTCTCTGTTAACAGAGAGCCTGCCTGTTGTCATACTCTTATCTATTATGTACTCTTGTTGTTATGTACTCTTGGTATAATCCATGTAAGGCCAATCATCTTGTAATGCTTGCAATGCTTGTAATGCTCTTAGATTTGAAACGCCACAAGAACATATAGATCAGAATATACTTTCATGCCTCTTAAGTGACTGCAGGGATCTAAACAAGGTAACCCCATGCCCGAGACCTGAGATGATCTGCCGCTGAGAAACGGCCACGTAAAAAATTAAAAACAGGCATGTAAATATTTTAATTTGAAAATTGGAAGAAATTGGAAATTTTATATTGAGAATTTGGAAATATAAAATTAAAGCTTTAAAGTTTGCTTAATTAAGAATGACTTACCTTTCAGTTGAAATCCAGGAGGTTTCGATAAGGAAGGCATAGTTGATGGCAGGCAGCTATTTAATCCAATAAAAACAAATAAATAAATAAAGACTGAGCCTGTCAGAAAGTCAAAAGACTATAGTCCCGTGGTAGGCTCAGCCTGCAAAGAGAGCAACTGCTCTCGACGAAAGAAACTTTAACTGATCTAAAAATTTTCTGACGCACAAGAAGTCCTCTAAGAGGGAGAAACGGAGAAACAGAGAG
Source organism: Trissonchulus latispiculum (assembly GCA_030248195.1). Classification (NCBI taxonomy): domain Eukaryota; kingdom Metazoa; phylum Nematoda; class Enoplea; order Enoplida; family Ironidae; genus Trissonchulus; species Trissonchulus latispiculum. The sequence goes on from JASAND010014783.1 coordinate 27,211, forward strand.
AAGGCGAGAAAATACAGGGAGAATCTCACTGCACCTGGGGCACATGCGCAGATTTCCTATGCTGCTAAAGATACAAACGCAACAGTTAGGTAGAAACAAAGACGTAAGTGCAAGTATAAACAAACTTAAGGAGCAGCTCTAAGAGCAACAAACCTCTACATCCGAGTGGTGAAGTCAGCAGACTTGAAATCTTGAAAAGTATGAAATGTGAGTAAAACACGCAGTCCGGCTAATAGG
>JASAND010014784.1:0-19711 GCA_030248195.1 Trissonchulus latispiculum
ATTAATGTAGTAAATCAGCAACCGTTATAATGATTCTAATAGATTGTTTTATTAAAATTTTCTTCCTGCTACTATACAACTTGTGTTTTTCTCTGACGTAAGTAATCGCAGCATAAGAATATCTGCATTTCAAAGCAACAAATCTGGTTTGCACCAAAACTTCTGTTTTGTTTTGGCAATATATGTGAGATGAGGCATATTAATGTGGCTATAGACATCGAATTAGCTGACATTAGCATTGCTGTCCCGTTTTTAATACAAAGACGTACGGTCAGACTTAAGTTTAGTATTTTTACTAGCAGTCTAGCAAAGACAGATAACATTCACAATTATGAATTGCCAAACGTAGTTAATGCCTTCTTGTTATTATTGTTATAGCCAAGCGCTCTACACCATGTCCGGAGTCATGCCCATCATCATTGGAGCAGGAGTCATCATCATCATGCGTCTCATTCTTCCGGACCTCATCCCACCTAAATTAAGTTAAATGATCAGCCAACATTGTCCGATATTAAGTGATAACTTGATACTAATACGTTTAACATCAAAAACAGTTAGGATTATATTTTTGGAGTCGATGATGGTCTTATTTGACGAAAAAACTAGAGCTTATAAAACTTGGGTTGTCAAAGGTAGCTAAGCGCTTAAAACGCTCACTGAGTTCAAGATGGAAAATGTCGCAACTCACTGTCCATCATGTTCATTGTTCTGTAGCTACCGCGTGCTCGTTTCATCATGCCTGACATCATCTCACCTAAAACTCAAATGGATACACTGTGCATATCTGTCAAACATTTAGACTGTCTGTAATCAAATAATATTTGCTACCTCATAGGGTTTGTTAATTTATTTATATTAATTAATTATATATTGAATGATATTTTGCAAAATTCAAAACCGAAATTATCAAAACATCAAAGAAAACGAACCGCCAGGCATCATCATCATGTTGTGCATGCTTCCTAAAACTCAAAATTATATTTTAGACGTGCAACATATCTGCTGGTCGAAAAGGTTTGATTCAAAATTAAAATTTTCTCAGTGATTTTATTGATTTATTCAGAATCAGTCATCGCTCTTTCTCTCTCTCTCTCTCTCTGGAAGTGCCAACAGTGGAGACATAAACGAAGCCGTTAATAAAAAATTAATATATCAAAAGAATCAAATTTAAAAGACAATACGTTTTCGAGGAAGAACGGGAACTATGGTCTAATTTCGATTCTCTGGTGACAGTGGGTGGGTGACTCTGGGTGCTAGCCAGCCAATGGATGCTCTTACTATTTTAGATTATAACTTAAAATCAATAAATAAGTAAATTATTTCAGTAGTACACTAAGCAAATACCATCTTACCATCCGGACTTGGTGTCATCATCATCATGTTGTCCATTCCGGCTAAATATTAATACTAGCAAAGTCCGTAATAGATAAGAGTGTGACAGCTGGCAGGTTGACTGTTATCAGCTGCAGGAGGTACATGCTGTGTTCGCTAACGGCTGACCCCCCCCCCACAAATGTGTATGCTCACTTCAAAGAAATTAGAACGCTGTCTTTGCGTGTTAAAGCTCGTAACAGGCGCACATTGAACCAACTGAGTAGTTGTGTTTTCGAGTTTCAACATGCAAGCGTTGCGGCCAAATTTGATTGAAGTGAACATACACGTTTGTGGGGGTTAGCCGTTAGTGTGCAGAGCATGTACCTGCAGCTGATAACAAAGAACCTGCCTGCTGCCACACTCGTATATATTATGTACTCTTGATATTAGATAATAAAAAGATATTAACGTTATAAAACAGCTACGGCTGTTATAAAGTATGCAAACATATATACTCCGCTACTCAAAGATTGGCAAATTTTATAATCTATGGTGAGCCATGTAGGTTTAGCTTTTTATCGCAGTCCTGTAATTCATTACATTTTCTCGTTTTGTTTGATCAGTTAATGATTCTTGTAGTTTCTAACAACTTGAAGTTTAGACTGGGTTTTGATCCGATGATGATCCGCATTATGATGTGATGCTTATTAAATTATTGATAGCTCATCTATGCAAGTTTAAAACCCAACATTCTGGAGCACTGATTACGAAATTCCAACAAAGCGAAAGCTAAACATTTTGATCCTGACTGCAAATTCTATGGCAGCTATGCGGAAATGATGGCAAACCTCGTAGTCATCGATGTTGATGACGATAGAAGCAGACTTTAAGAATATCTTCCATTGGACTAGGATCGCATCAGCTTCTACGTAACTTGGTTGCTCTAGAAAAGTTTGCTGGCATCCAACAGGCTCAAGTCATGGACGTCTTTGATGGACATTTGAGATTTGACCGCCAACCCTTGGCGAATCATTCAAAGTGTTTCTATTCTAATTCTATTCTAATTAATTCTAAGTGTAGCGTCCTATTAGGTGAGTAACGTGGCAGAAAGATGTGATGTTTGCCCATTCCTGACCCAGGGACAGCGTGACAGACATGTAGAGGATTTGGCAAAAGGGCGATTCAACATCGCCTTTTAGCGGTAAGAGATTTGCCTTAGACACTGTTTTTAAGCTTGTACAGGCCGTGGGAGCGATCGACGACAGAGGCCCGTCAGCTTCAGTAGACTGACTGAGGACCATTTCGCGCGCGAGCCAAAAAAGTAGAGTTAAAAAGTTTTAACTCGTTGAATCCTGCCAGCTAGTTAAAATAAACTGTTTAACGTTGTTAACCCTATGCGCAAAAGGATTGAGTTAATTTTACTTATTTTAACTCATTTAACTCACTGCAAGAAAAGGTCCTGAGACTGCAACAGGCAGTTTCACTCTTTCCTATAAATGGCTCGCCCTTCCTATTCTGCGGCCGCCTTTTGCAATATGGGTTTGCGAGCAAACCCAAATAGGTTTCAGACATCTTAGTCACTGTTGATAAGCGGGGGCAGCTACTTTTGGGAAGTACGACAATAGTTGTCTTGAGAGTGACTGAAGCTATTTCAACATTGCTGACCCTGGCCAAGAACCGCATGTCAGTCTGGCTGGGGGGTTAGAGACCTTCACTCAGGCCCGTAAGCCCGGCCCGGCCCGCGGGCCGGGCCGGGCCGGGCCTAAGGTGAAACGGGCCGGACCGAGTATTAGAACGGGCCGGGCTTCGGGCCGGGCCTGCTATTTTCATTGAAGGTTTTGTCTTCTTTTTAGTTTCGGCAATTTATACTGGAGATTTTATTCTTTTCCAAATATAATTTTGAATAATCATTGCTCTTTTATTCCGATCTGACTTGATTTACTTTCTCTTTCAGAGTTACTGGCGTATGTGCTTAGCTCATTTGCGTTTATTTAACTTAACCTTTAGCTAGAATTTGTACATTAGCATCTGAAATTTAGTTATTTATATAATTATTTTTAATATTTGGACGGTATGCCTTCTTCCTTATACTTTAATTACAAGCTATATTTGAATCATCGAAACTGGTCAGTCAGTGAATTCTTCCCTATAACCAAGAACGGACCCGCTGACTGTTCTTAATCGCTCTAAATAAACATGAGCTACGAGAAATCGTTTAAAAATGGTATCTGCGACGAGGAATAAAATTATATGCATTTTAAACCCTTACTTTTATTTTGGTTAACGACAGAAAATTAGCAAAAACGGGCCCGGGCCGGGTCGGGCCTAACTTTTGAGCTTACGGGCCGGGCCGGGCCGGGCCGAGGCGAAATTTTTACGGGCCGGGCCGGGCCGGGCCTGAAAATTCAGGCCCGTGAAGGTCTCGGGGGGTCATGTTTTCTGTCCTTGGCCTTCGCTTCTCTGCTCCTTGACTGCCTTTCTGTAGTCTGCAGGAATAACTTACCAGCAACGGCGATAACCAGGCAGAATACTGGGATGAGGATCATCTCGCTGTAAATTCAAACCAAGGTTGCCGAGCAATCTGAACTGAGATAGAGGTTGATATAAACTGCTGCGGAAATGCTTCGCTTAAATACAGGATTCAGGGAACGTGTCAGATTGTCAATATTACCTTATTTACAGCAGATCGTACAGTAGAGATATGGTTTTATTACCCTGAAAATGCGCAGATTGTTCTCAATGGTAAGAACTACTGATAATAATGGTGGAAAATGGGACTGTAGTGCATTAGTTCCACATGCTAGTCGACTATGCTTTCCGTTTTTATGGACAAATAACATCTCAACCAAAATGTGAAGGATTGCGTCATTTCCAATGTTACTACAAGATACTACAAAATTGGAAAAATAAAATTTAGGTGCTCGTCGTATTTGCATAAACAGGGTTTTTAGTTACCCCTCGAGAATTGCAAACTAAGTCCTAAAAATTGATTTTGCCAGAAAAAACACCTCTGAACTTTTATAATCGATTAATCAATTTACCATTTACCGAAGTCGTCCATCCACTAACGAGTGCGGTTTCTCTTTTTTATTGGGTTGCTTGTTGTGCTGATGCGATATGAGGAATAGAATTAGATTGGTGCAAGAAACCACCATTTTGTTGAGCTATTTTTCAGAATCAGGGTTTCCGTTGGTTTTAGGTTTGCTGATTTTAAACCAATTCTGTCATTTACTACAGTATACTATTAAAGCTACAGTTAAGGTTACAGTAATAAACTGTTTGACTCCGGTTAAACATAATTAATGCGACTCCCTCGCTTGACTCTATTTCGTTTTCATATGGTGGCTAAAGTTTAATACATACTGGAGGTAAAGTAAAATTCATCGACTAGAAGTAAGAAATCTGAAAACCTAAGTTCTAAAATCTGAAATCTAAATCTATTCCATCTAAAAATCTTAAGCGCTATTCCACTGTTCGGCATTAACGCGTGGACTCAAGCGATTAAAGTCATAGTGGTTGGTATTTGAACTCCAGGAAACTTGTTGCAATGGTAAATTTGTAGGAAACCGCACAGGTTATCTCCCAGGAAACGATTTTCGGGTCTTTCAGTGACGTATGAATGTTTCTGCTTCATATCACCGATTTTATTTCATTTTTTATTTTATATTTTATTTCTATCCCATATATTCGCTTACGATGTTGAATGAATGGATTTTTTGTTAAGTCAAAAATTGACCTTTGACATTGAACTATGAACACTGATTTGATTTGCAGTTACTTATAACTCGCACGCAATACTATGTAGTATGAGAACAATATTACTTTTTAATGAGTTGCAGATCATTACAACGTACGCTAATATGAAAATTACATAGCTTAACGTCATGCTAATGAATGTTGTGCGTTTAGTTCCGATATAAAAAGACAAAACTAATTGGCCCTGATTTGTGGTCAGCCAAAGTCGAACTTTATAAGAAAACTGTACTTTCACATCATAAGTTATCCAAGCCAAATTGGTCGCAGCTAATTACGGCTGATTTAACCGCAATTAGCCAAGTGATTAGCCAAGGAAAATGTGAAACAGAGTGTGTAAATAGCCATCAAAAATCTTAATAATCCCGGTTTTTTGTCCACATTTTTGCCCACAGAAAAACGTCAATTTCTGCGGTGTATGTTAATTGAAAGTAATGTTTATCACTGGAGAAAAAGGTGATCTCCCCCCAAACCCTCCCAATTCCCCACCTATGAGTCCAATTATTCTTCCCAACAAAGCATAACACTGGATCTTAATTTGTCAACATATTGGTGACTAGAGCGTTGACTAAAACAAAGCTGAGATCTTTTGTACGAGCAGTATTTTTATATATTTTTCCCAGAAATCCGGAAAATCGGTTTTCCTGGATCAGCCCAGATATCCCGCCGAATGAAGGGCAAGAATGTCCGGATTTAGGGCTTCGGCCGCGGATCGGAAATGGGCAATCTGTTCGGAGAAAACCGCGGAGGGATCTGCTCCGGTCGCCGCCGAATGAAGCAGTAGAGACTGGGCCGGGTGAAGGAAACCGGCCTGTGGGGGAGGCGGGGGACCGGAGGGGTCGAGGTACATGTGAGGATGGATGTGAACTGGGGGTAGGCCACCCCCAGGGGGACCCCCTGGCAGGTCCCCTGAGTCTAGTCCTTCCGCGATACTGGAGACACCGTCGTTTGAGTCGGAGTATCCGTGCATGTCCATGGTGACCACGCTGTCATCTGAAAGAAAAAGTGAAGTTTGAAAATGGAAAAAAATTTTAAACTGAGAGGTTTTTCGCGACAGTTTTTTTGGATCTTTGATCGTAGTAGAATATGCACCGGTTAGGATGTTGTGGAAGCCTTCTAGTTTAGATTAACCAAAAACATTTACTATGAGAATGGGCGATTTGAAGTGACACAATTTGACGTGACACAATTTGAAGTGAGAAACAGGGGGGAAGAGACTTTTCTGAATGCACTTTTGACTTTTTACCATTGCATGGGTTGATTTCCATTTATATAGATCATTTCCGTGCAAAATCTGCATTTTAGAGTTCAATTTAAAGTGCGAGTTCAAAGCTTCCAGCGAATTTGGTAAAAGGACGTAGAGGTAAAAACGGAATAAAAGTTATCTCACGTTAACTAATAGTTAATTGATAAATGTTTACTGATTGATTTGGTAATTACCTAGGGTGCCTGGAGTGCTGGGCTTGGAATCGGGGGAGTCCAGGTCGTCCTTGGAAGCCACACTGCTCGCCCCGCTTTTGAGTCCTCGACCAAAATATTGACCCCATCGGGATCGACCGGCGTCCTTCTTCAGTCGTTTCTCTTTCGCCCGTCGGTTTTGAAACCAAACCTGAATACAAACAGCAAAGAAATTCAACTAGACGAAAAAATGTTGAGGAGGAGAAATATAGATGCTTACCTCCTCTAATTTCAAATACACCTCCCAACATAATACGCACAAAAATTATGAATTACAAATAAGTACATAATATATAGGTACTGATTTGCGGGGGAGTTAGCCATTAGCGAGCAGAGCGTTGGTGTTCGCTCTGATAACAGAGAGTGTTATCATTATGTACTCTTGACATAAATGACTTAAAAGAATATGAAACAAAATGAAAATGAAAATGAGTGAATATAAAGTTGAATGAACAATTAAATGTATTCGACTTCTCTAGCTCGGACACGCTGATCTTCTGAGCTGAGCAGCATATTGTCACGGGGGATTTTTACCTTTCTAATTTAGTTGCTAGCATTTAATAGATACAGTGTTTTATATTTCCCTTTTGTATAAATCTTTTCCACGCACCTGGACCACCCTCATATCAAGGCCAGTGTCCGCCGCCAGCTGTTCTCTAATATGTCGTGCCGGCTTTGGAGAGGCCTGATAAGCCTGCTTCAGCGTTTCCAGCTGTTTCGCTGAGATCGTTGTTCGAGGACGCTTGCTGCTGTTTTCAAGCTCTAAAACAGAAAATATTCCGCTAGCCTTCGTGTGTATACGCCTCGGGTAACTGCATATGTGCCAGCCATTTGCGGCTCCAGAATAAGACTGAAAATGGACCAGCTAGAGTGGCAAAGGTCGACAATCTCGTATGCTTGTTCCATCAGAGTAAACTTACAAAGGGCTGATCTGAATAAAAGCAACAGCTGTTTGCGGTTAGTACCCTACTTTCCAAACTTTAATAAAATTGGCCCAGTTGTCGTTATCTTTATTTCGGCTGGGGGGGGGGGTATATTGTAAAAAATCCAGATATTTTCTAGAAACGACCAGTTATGGTTACAATGTGAACTGTTCACTTTGATATTTTGAAATAATAGGCAGCGCACCACCGCTTCATCTAAACTAACTGAATTTCACAATTTCCTATAAAGTTTCTAAAATTTCCTAAATATATACTTGTCATTTAGCAGTATTGAACGGTAAACTCGAAAGTTTTCATTTGGTTTGGATGACATACATGTGCTGGGGTTAGGGGGGGTCGGATCTTGGGAGATGGGTCTCCCCTCCTCCACAGGACCAGAATTCACCCCCAGGGGGGGCCGCTTAGCCCTGTAAAGGTGAGCTCACCCCACCCCGCCCAGCACATGCCTGTTGCATAAGCAGGAAATTATGAAAATTTGTGATCAAAACGAATATTAGTCACTCACACACTATATTGCAGTAGAGATTTACAGTTGCACTAGAAGTAACAAGTTGGCCCCAAAAGGGGCAGTATTCCTTTGTAGACCTGTTATTTAATCAATTACAAATATTGTAATTGTTGGAAGCTCGTGTAGAAGCTTCAGGTTTACGTTACAATTTCATTTGGCTTCCCTTTATTTCTTTTTATATCCATTCCCTATTCTTTCTCACTGATCTCCATAAAGATCAGGAAGAGTATATAGGCCTATACTTGCCATGCCATAATTGGACTGAACTTTTGATGCTCAGCGCAAGTTAGTACCTTATCACCTAGCGCACCATGTGTAACTCCCAAGTTACACTGGTGCCCAAAAATCTGCAACCGTTTAGATTGCTGACAGTCGAAGACTGCGGGAAGTTTGTCACTTGGGCTGATTAAATAGGATCTTAGCCTAATTTGCATAATCTGAATGCAAAAAAATTACCTAAGCTAGCCCTGTGTTGAAGATAGGGCTTCTAAATGGAGAATTGACTCACCATGCACTAAGCATACTAGTTTCCTTTTTATACATTCCTGCTCCAGCAGGAATAAAAATACAAACGTGACGGTTCGAGTTTTGAAACAGGGTAGTGAAAGTCAACCAACATGGCTCGTTGGTCTAGGGGTATGATTCTCGCTTCGGGTGCGAGAGGTCCCGGGTTCGAATCCCGGACGAGCCCAAGTTTTTGGGACACAAGTGCCAAAATTATGTACTTGAAAATACAACAAAGTCGTAGCTGCATTGTTAAGAACCACCCACAGTAATTCCATTTTGACACATTGTTGCCTATACCTATCTACCCCAGCAAAATCCTCTCTCAAAGTTCGCCCTGTTGGAATTCGTAAATGAGTAGCTGCCAACCTCAGGACTAGCTGGTTAACGTGTAATGTACAATTTTATAATTAAGTTGGTTTAATTTATTTCAGCCGGTTACCTTTTGATTTGGCGCTTTCATAGTCCAGCTTGCAGACCAGTTTTCCCTCATTGGCGATCAGGTAGAACTCGTCTCCAGTGCTCAGCTCCTTCTGACAGAGGCAGCACTTGAAGCACTGAAGGTGATACACAAACTCCTGGGCCTTACGAACAATGGACTGCGGGATGATGCCGTCCTGACATGTGGCACACTTTGTGCCATACTTCCTGAAAACAAATAAATTAAATAAATAAATAAATAAATAAATTATAATGATCGCTTGGGGCCTTTTCAAGAAAGGATAGAGTAGAGTAGAGTTAAAATTAACTGTTGTTACACGTTTTAACTCCACTCAAGCTTGGAGGACCTTAAAGGAGTTCATTTTACAGATTCAGCTTTAACGGAACTTAAAATGAAGGAAAGCCGGGAAACAAAGGAGCCAGATTCAGAATTCAGTTCCATCCATTATTTTCTTTTCTGATTGACTGAGGGGCTATGGTAGAGCGAAGAAACGAAAAAGTGGGCGGAAATTAGCTAAGCAAGTTGCGGAGCTTGATGCACTTGCAACGCAAGTGGGAGTACTTGCGCTGCCACTTGTATATAAGTGCGAATAGAAGGCAAAACCGTTATTTTCTAAATTTGGTTAAAAAAACAAAGATTAGGAAATCTATTCCAATTTTTTGAAAATCCACAAGACGACTTTACTCGCAACTGCTAGTTGCAAGTGCGTGTTCCAGCGAGTTCTACGAAACGCTTTTGCTGTTTGTGTACAAACAAACGGACTTGCTACATACAGCTTACTTGACTCGCAGTTCAAGTGCAAGTGCAGATACCGCACTTAACACGCTATGAAACCCTTGTTGCTTGCAATTCCGCAACTTGTAAACTTTTATGAAATTGACCCCCACGTATAATTAATTAGCATGATAACCATATATATAGATATCATCAGATAAATATTGTTTTTGAGAAATTCGAAATACTTGCGAACGTATGACTTTTTAGCATATCAAATTATCCCAATTAGAAATGTGAAGCCAGTTATATGAGCACAACGAAGAATTTAATTAAAGATTATATAGAAAATTTAAAACTTTGGAAAAGATCTAATCCCCGCTATCTATCATCTAATAATTTCGACCCCCCCCCTTTTCACCAGAATACTCTTGCTTTTGATGTCAGGATGGGCAATCATTGGTTTCTCTTTGTTCCTGTGCCCGTGAACCGACGTATGCAAATGAGCCAGGCCATTGGCCGCTGTGCAGGCAAGATGCATCGCTTGACGAATGGTCAGGGTATGGCTCTCCAGATAGGAATAAAGAGATCCGTGCTCACAAAAGTTGGTAATTAATTAATTAATTAATTAAGGTAATTAATTAAGGTAATTAATTAAGTAATTAGCCACATCTCTGTAGACTCTACGTTGCCCACAATGTCGGTGTCATGGTGAAATTTTTCCCCCTAGAAATCTTTCCTCCCGGAAAAATTTCACCGGAGAAATCTTTCCTCCCGGAAAAATATCCCCGGTGAAATTTTTCCGGGGGGAAAAATTTCTAGAGGGAAAAATTTCACCGTGACATCGGCTCCAATAAAGGTGAGAGTGTTCTGATGACTGAGCATGACGGTGTGATAGATTTCTAACTCGCGACGCCAAGACTGCTCGTCTAGGGTGAAGAATTTCTTGACAGCCACCGTTTCGCCAAGGTACTGGGCCTTGTAGACCTGTCCGAACCGGCCCGCGGCAAAGTCTTCCAGTACCTTCTTCGAATTGATAGCCTCAAACATTCGCCGCCTATCGCCAACTTCACCCGAATACCACACAGGGAGTTCACAGGGACTGTTGGGAAGCGAGTTGGCCTTACGAAAGCCACCGTCCCTCCTCCGCGGCCCCCTCCAAAGTTACCATGGAATGCCTGTTTCTGCACCAAGGAGCAAATTGCCTTCGGTGAATTAAAGTTATCTTTCTATGGACTCGAAGTTCAGAAAACTAACAGTTTGATTTACGTGCGATGAATAAAATCAAATATTAAACAGTGAATTCAGAGTTGCCTAAACTATTACTTAAAGAAATCGTTGGTGCAGAAGATCATGTTGTCTCTTGAGTAGCATTTTCCGTTCAGGGCATTCTTGCATTCGCAGCACTTCAGACAGCCGGCATGATAGGCTTTTTCCAGGACCTTCAGAATGAATCGATCTAGAATCGGTTCCTGGCAGCGGGCACATTTGGCCGGAGATGCTGCTGAAACACAAAGTCAAATCCCACTACATCGGTGACATCAAGAGTACATAATACATAAGAGTGTGACATACGTTTGTTTTTAGTTCGGGTTATTTAATTAGTTCCTGTCATGACCGATCTTTAGTGAATAAAAAATTCGAGAATATACTTCAAGCTGAATTTCAGCTTTGAAAAGCTGTCTTGGGTGGAGGTAGCTGCCAGGATGTAGATCTTGGTTAGAAGGTTAGCTGATGAACAGAAATTGGGATAGGCATGTTTTTTGAGTAATACAATTGAGCAAAATCAACACTGCAATAGTTTCTGAATTCTGATTTTCAATGTCAAAAATTTAATTCTATTCACTTGTAAATTGTTTTCGAATTAGTTATTTTCTAATCATTTATATTTCCCCCATGCATTAAACTTAGTTTCATTTATTTAATATTCAATCTTGTTGGAGCTTCGTCTTGCAGTTCATTTTTTACTTTGTTTAAGTTTTAACATTCTTGACATAATAAAATTGTTTACTGTCTTTACACCGCAGATCTTATCCTTAAGATACCATTTTATGTGCTTTACCTAATTACATAACCACGACAGATGTTGCGTATGAAGCTTTTTATTGTCCCCAAGGCAGGAAAGGAAGGGAGGGGGCAAAATTAAAAAATTTTATTTCTTCAACTTTAATTTTTCGAAAAAATTTACCTAGCTAAAGTAGCCGTGCTTTTCGGAACAGTTTAAGCATATAACCTGTTACGTATCGTCTGGCTTAAAGTAAAAGTGAACTTTATGGAACTCCCTTTTCCGTGTAGAGAAGAGAAAGAGGTTACATTGGAAATTAGTGATAAATATTTTATGAGGTTATGCCTATTTGACTTTGATATTTCCATCTAATAAAAGTCTGTTCGTGTTCGTGACCAGGCGATAGAACTGGGAGGCTTAACACTGACTTAAATTCTCTACTGAAGCCTAAATGTCTTCCACTACCGTAGGAAAGAAAGAAGTACCTAGAATGAAATTTCGGCATATGGAATGTTGAATACGGAATATGGAAATACGAAAATGAAATTCGGAAACACGTGACATGTATGTACCGTTGGTGAGAGGATCAAAAATTTCGTTTATGTCAAACTTTCAAAAACTAGTGATATTCATCACTGAGCAAAAAGAGATATCCATGATTTGTTTTTTGCTTTAACGCAAAAGATTTTTCTAAGAATTGTTTTTCAAAGCATTGTGAAGAACGGAAAATAAATTTTCCCCTTTGGGGAGTACCTACCTACAAATGGGACTTTCTAAATTTTCATTGTTTACAGATTTCGCAATCACTTTTGCAGTTGAACAGTCACCGTACTAATGGAATTTGTTGCTAACTAAACAATTAAATAATAATTAAATCATAACCGCTAAACGGTAATGGGTCAAAAATAGTTTAGCACACTGCGGTGCAAACAATTTGCACCGCTTTCATAGAATAGGAGTGTACTTTTTAACGCCACTGAAAATCCGGAAAAGTATACTCCAAGCCAGACATGTGCAGGAGGGGAAGTTCTGGGGGGTGAGGTCCAAGTCTGGGGGGTGAACCCCCCCAAACCCCCTCCAAGCACATGTATGCTTCAATTCAACCCAGAAAATTTTTGAAAATACAGGAATTGGGATTTCCAGTGCATCATCGCAAACAGTTCAACTCAACACCTTGCCGGCTTCCCGAGTTATACTTAACAAGCTGAGTATAAATCAAAATCATCATCGCTTTAATGTTTTAAATGTTGCATTTTATTTGTAGATATAATGCTTGACGAAACCATTCTCATGCAACAATGGTTCATTGATAAGGAAACTTATTGAAAAACTGTAATTATAAAAACAATAGAATAAATCAGAATCCGTTTTTTTGCCCTCAAAGGAAAAATTTGGACATTAACTGCAGCTTTTTCCACCGTTTCAATTTTGGGCCAAGGTCGGTCATTTGTGGGCTGACTCCACTTGTCATTTCATTGTAGTCCATTCAAAAATTAAAAAAACTTATTTGCCATGAAGGTCAGGGAAACAGGAATAGTTTTCAAACTTATGTAGGTGCCATTAAAGTTACCATTTCCGAGTTTATAATTAAAACTATATCGCTAACAAAGTAAGTTAGTTAGTAGTAACAAGAGTGTAGTAATCAAAATGTTCCAATATTCTTGTCGTTCATGTTTTTGGCAGTTTTCTCCACATTACTTTCGCCTAAAATGCTTTTTCCTAAATATTTCCTAATATTTTAAATTAATAATAACTTATTAAAAGATCCAATCGTAGGTCAATCAAGCAAATCGGATAAATTATACTATATTAATAGATTTAACAGAAAAAAAGGAAAGCCAAATCTGATGTTTTCATCATAAAAGCTAAAATTTTCGGAGACTTTGTCTACCGATCGGATCCCATCCACATTACAGGTTGGCTTGCCTTAAATTAATGTTATAAAAAATTCAAAAACATATAGGCAATAATGAATAATTTGCAGGATTTGGAGCAGAAAATTCGGCAAGTAAACTATCTCCCCTAATGCTTTAGTTATTTCAAAACTTGACTAATTTAGCTGAAACTTTGCGATGGGTTCATTCTAACACATATCTGATTAAGTTTGAAACCCCTGAAAACCTTTGTACACAACTTTTCTCCAAAATCGGATCCAAAAAATTTTTTGGTTCTCCTTGGTCCCCCTTAAAAAACTAAAAAATTTAAATTTTTAAAACTAACATTTTATTACCAATTAATCAGGCATGTGTTGGAATATACCCACACAACATTTGAACTCATTTGGTCAAGTTTTGAGAAAGTTAGCATCAAGTAAACTATCTCCCCCCCCCCCCCCAAATTAAGCTAGGAAGTTAGCAAACGATTTTGTAGACTGAAAATTACTAAAAACTCGGTGACGGTTAGTGAATAATGGTCAAGTTTTGAGAAAGTTAGCAAAAACTAAACTATCTTTCCCCCCCAAGCTAGGAAGGTGATTGTTTACTTAATCCAAAAAATCCATTTCGAAGTTTTTTGGCTCTCCTTGGTCCCCCCTTGAAACTTAAAAATTTAAATTTAGAATTTAATTTAATTTAGAATTTTAATTTTATTTAAGAAATTTTATATAAGAAATTTAATTTTAATTTAGAAATTTAATTTTAAATTTAAGTTTAAGACCAATTAATCAGAAATGTGTTGGAATGTACCCACACAATATTTGAGCTAATTTGGTCAAGTTTTGAGAAAGTTAGCATCAAGTAAACTATCTCCCCCCCCCAAATTAAGCTAGGAAGTTAGCAAACGATTTTGTAGACTGAAAATTACTAAAAACTCGGTGACGGTTAGTGAATAATGCTGGAAACATGTGCTTTTGAATCGTACTTTTCCAGTTTTTTTGCAAAACATTCCGCTAAGGCCAGTTAATGGACCATCTTTATTTACTGTGGAAACTGAAACCTGCGGAACACAATTACCCAAAATGGACCTATCTACACCGAACTTTTTGGCTACATTAAGTCCTTACATAAAAAACGAAAATTTGAACTACATCAATTACTGTAGTCGACTTGTTCAGATATTTTTACTAGTTTATAATTAAAATCAAATTGTGATAGGCCTATTGTGATGTCTTTTCTAATGGATGGAAATAAGAAATAAATAAGAAACATCATGGAAATAATGTAAAAGTACAAAGGAAGATTCGAAAAATTCGTACCTCCTGCGGGACTCGAACCCACGACATTTTGCGCAGAAAGCAAACGCTCTGTCAACTGAGCTACGGAAGCACCGTCGCAGCTGCCTTGTTGGAGTCTGTGTATCAAGTGCTGTTGACCGGAACTTTCTGAAACCGGCCAGCCGTTGACGGCTTTGACGGCTCGAAGGCGGCAAAAGGCCGACAGGCTGTCCTATGGCTGACAAAACGAGTAATCAGCATATAAAACGAATCCGCACAATTTAAAGGTCAATTTACAGAGGAAACTGATAAACTTTTGACATAAAAGTTTGGCCAGTCAGTCACGGGTATGCCGGCCGCCGGCTGGTCGTTTTACACCCGGCCGGTCAACAACACTAGTGTATGGGCGGTGGGCCTCACGTGAACCCACGACAACTAAGAGAATTAAAGAAAGTACTCCCAATTCCAGAGAAAGGAACTTGAAATTTCCACAAAAATTAATAGTCGGATACTCAGTCTTGCTTACCTTTTAGTAAGTTGAGCGCACAGGGAGTGGGACCCACCATTCGGTAGAATTTCCCAGACACCAGACAAGCCAAACTGAGTAAAAGGTCAACCGTTTAGCGCAAACAGTTGAAATTTGATCTTTAGCTTAGATGCAACCTTTAGGTAAACTCTAATGTTTATTACTCAACACATCCTCGTGCCACCTATTATCCCCCAATCAAACGCCCCCTGTATATTTTCATTTAGGTAAAACTGCTTCCCCCCCCATTTTTCTAACTAGCCAAAAAGCCAACAACTATTAGCCAACTAATTCTGTTGCATTGAACGGTTTCGTTAGCAAAAACTTTAAACTAATTTATTATTTAATTTAAGGAAAAACTGTTTCTACACCAGCTCTGATAAACGGCCCTCCCCAATTTTAATTTTCTACTGGGGGATCATTAAATATGCAATAGATTTAGTGCATACGTAAAAGGGCTAAATAAAATGTGAAAGCTATTTCCCCCTCTGTTGTCTGCCATATGGTCAAAACAGGTCATCAAATTTGATACATGACAGATTAGCTCCTCCCATAGGCTGGAAGTCAACTAAGGTCAAGAACCAGAAAAGGGGATCCTTAAATTGGTGTATAAGAGGATCGACTTAAGGATTAATCCTTATGTTATGAATTTTTGGAGAGGGTGAATTCCTAATACCTAACCTTATCCTGTGTCTTAAGATATTCTGTATAGCTACAGTAATCCCAAGGATTTTCCCTTTGTTATAGTGGAAGGAAGAATTTAATTTTCATGGTTTATCTCTGTAAAATTAAGCCTGAATTTGGAGAAAATGTTAAAATATTTTGTGATAATATCTTTTGGTTAAGGTCAGGTTTAAAATTTTTTATACTTAATATAAAATAAGGATGTGATTACGCAAGTACATGTACAAGTAAAAATTGTTGGAAGAAATATTTCAAAAATGAAACATTTCAGCCGTTTTGAATTAAACATTAAAATTTACAATGCAGCAAAAAATCCAAATTGATAACTAAAAATTATTTTAAATTTTTTATTTTAGTAGGTACAAATAGATTTTGAAATTTCACTCCTGCTTGACACTTCGTTCGTAACTTCCTTGTTTTAGAGGAAAATCTTTTTGCAGGAAACTACTAATAAATAAATAATTATATTAACTATAAACACACATATAAGTGCAAAGTTTCTTGGCCCATGTCAAGATAAAAGTTAGAACCCCCAGATTTTTTTCATGCGTTTGCATCCAGGACTTTGATTTGTACGTGACTACGTTGCGGATCCTTTCCTTCCGCAGGTACTTCAGCAGACATGATATGTTTATAATATGTATATATGTATCTCAGTCATCAAATTTGTAGCATAGAACCGGGGTGTACTGGGGGGGGGGGTCCTCCTGGCTTTTCTCATAAACTTAGACTGAAAATTCTGTGTATGAAACATCCAATATCCACAATATGGGTATCAATCGAAAGCTGACAACAACAACAACAAGTTCGTCCTTAATTTAGGCCCAGACAATGCGCACACTTTTCGGTACACCCGGACTCCAGAACCCTCAGAATTTCCAGCAAACACTTAAAACTAAGCAGTAGAGGATCAAATCTCCTGAAAAAAGTTCAGAACCCCCAGAACCCCAAGAACCCCCATCAAAAATTTGAAACTAAAGATATGTAGTCACGGATCAAATCTCTTCGAAAAGTTAAGAACCCCCAAGAACCCCCAGAACCCCCAGAACCCCCATCAAAAATTGAAACTAAACATAGTTATAGATCAAATCTCTACAAAAAATTAAGAACCCCCAGAACCCCAAGAACCCCCATGAAAATAAAAGCTTCAAGAAAATCAAGTAGTGGATCAGAACACATCAAAAAGTGACTTTTATCTTGACATGGGCCAGTTTCTTCACTACAGGTACATCTGTGAACCTAAAAGCCGATACTTAATAAGATTACCCCGGTCCCAATGCCTAACAATTGTAAAAATCGACGAATCGATTTAAAATCTGGAATAGGTACATCCTGTGACCATGCTGAGCTCAAATATTGCAAAATTGTTTGAATTCGCAAATTTCATATTTTTCGATTCGCAAGGGTGGGTATCCTTCTATCCCGATATAAAGTTAAATATAAGGTTTTTGTAGTCGCAGAACAAGAATGCGAAGGAAGACCCTTTTTCGATTCAACGTTTTCTTTTCTTTTCTTAGTAAGCATGTAAAGCTAAGGCTTACTAAAATTTACGAAAATCCGAATAAAAACTTGTACAGTCTACGGATTCGTGTTCTCAGCCCCCGAAAACCCTTCAATGCAGCTGTTCAGCTAAACCGAGGGCAAAATAAGTTTGGTTAGCCTTCTTTGGTTCCTCTAAAAATCGAATTTTGCGAAATCGAAACTTTATGACATTCGTTCTCAAAGTTCTCGAAGTCTTACTCACACAAAATTTTAGCACGGTCCACCGTTGGCCGGGTTCTAAAATTCTGTGGATATTTCACCAACACCCAAAAGATCAAAGTGCTAAACCTACCTTTAATTCGCCGTCTGACATACTTTACAACGGCCATATTAAGTCAGAGACAGAAAAAAGAAATAGAGTAAATGGTTTACTGAGAAATATAGGAGCCCGAGTTAAAGTTAGGCCCAGGTCGCAGTGCTGAACAGTTTAGCCAATATCGGAAATTGAGTTCTCCTCATGTAATGAGACTGACTTCTAATTTAGCTGAGTGTAACTGGAAACCCATATTATCCAAAGTAGAAAATTAAAAAATTATTATTATTTTACCCAGGCAGGCAGGCAGGCAAGGGTTCGCCTCGTGTCACGCAGTCAACAGTTAATTTCCACTAAAAGCCCTCCTTCTAATACTATATACGTATACAGCCCGCCTGAATATTAACTCTAATTAAAAGATTTGATTCTAAAATTGATTTCCTAAATCGTCTTACCAGTTAGTTCAGGAATTTGCTGACTGCCAGAAGTTTGGGGGTCATCTCCTAGAAAAATTGCGGGACACGGGGGGCGGTCACAGCTTCCAGGGATGCTCATATGGAAAAACTTTAGCACAACATCATGTCATGAAGTCGGGAGATTAAATTTGTCATATAAGCATTCAACACTCTTCAGCAAAATATCAGCCAATCAGATTTCAGAGGCTTATAGGGTCACGTGACCCTCTAGGAAAAGTTGTACACTTCCGCTAAACATAGGGATTAGTTTTAGGGGGTGCCATGAAAACAGTAAAAATCATAAACTTTAAATTTAAAAATTTAAATTTTTAAATTTCAACAGTAAATTTCTGAATTCTATACCATAACTGAGCCAGAGCTAAAACTGTACTAATTAGTATACTTAACTAATTAACTAATTGAAAACTTTTTGACAGCCCCCCACTGTCAGTGAGCCTGCAAGGGGAAATTTTTAATCAAGATAATGGGGGACGAGTGGTGTTCCCTGAGCTGCCGTTAAACAGGTTAGAGCTTAATTTCTAGCTTTTACTCTATCTCCCTTTCTACTGTCATGAAACAGAAGAGAAAGACCTCATTGACTTTGTAGGGCCATAAAACTGAAAGGATTACGGTAGACAGAGATAAAGCCTCCCTCCGCCCAACGCCCTGGCTAGCTAACCTGTTAAGCCAGTTTTTTTAGAAAAAAGGTTGACCGTTCCCAATGCATGTTTAATCTTTGATCTTTGACCTTGCAGGCTGAAATGAGCTTAAAAGCCTGATCAGATAAAATGTCAACATGTACCTGAAACTTTAATGATTTAAATTCGGGACAAAGTTTATTCATTTGAGCCGGTGCTTTTAGACTCAGTATTCTACTTATAAGTGTGCTTGGCCAGAGCTCCAGCAAGGGGCAATTGTCCCTTGGGGAAATTATCCAGTGAGGCAATTGCCCAGTGGGGAAGTTGTCAAGTGGGGCAGTTTTCCAGTCAGTGGGGCAGTTGTCCAGTGGGGCAGCTGTCCTAAATTCGAGTAATTGATATACAGACTAGTGACAACAATTTTAAAACTGCAATTGCTCATTAGAATTCAAAGGCTATTATTTAAGGACAGACTTCAATGTTGAGGCAGCATCAACTCAACGATTTATTGATGCAAAGAAATGTATATAAAATCTGCAATATCATGACTTTCATTGCGATGTTAACGAAAAAATCTAGAAAATCTTCGATTTCTACCATCATGGGATCTGTGATCAGCAACAAACGGACAGTTTTATTTTAATTATTTTTTATTTAATTGATTTTAATTTAAGCACAACAATCAAAGTTTATGGCAAAGGCAAGAAATCATCAGCTTGTCGATGAAAACTGGAAAAGGAGATGGCCGCGTCCATTTCTCAAAGAAAAATTGACTGAAACCCACAAAAATTGACGTGTGTCTCCTTGACACCCCCATGTG
>JASAND010014786.1:0-22256 GCA_030248195.1 Trissonchulus latispiculum
TTTTGAAACTGCAATGACCATTTTTCCTGTACGTCTATTTCTAACTGACTGTTTACTAATTGCAATGACCATTTTTCTGTTACTAAATTGATCGTTTACTAATTGCATCTGTAATGTTGTTAATAATTGACTGTTTACTTTCTCTCGTTTTATATTGACTGTTTATTCTCTCGTTTCGTGCACTGTCTCGTGTTTTCAATGTGTCTGACTAAAAATGCAATGATTGTTTTAATGCGGAACACGTTTTGAAACTGCAATGACTCATATTTCCTGGAATGTTTGTTACTAATTGACAGTTTACTATTTTTACTGCTAATGGTAGAACGATTAACTTTAAACCACATGTCTGACTAAAAGCGGTGAATCTTAACCATTTCTTTGTTTGAATATTTGTGGATAATCTTCTGTGCCTGCTGGATGTGATTCTGAACAATTGTGCTTTGTGTTGAGAAATCCTATTGTGCACTAATGGAAAGTTTGCTTGTCAGTGGCCAGGGGTATTTGAACCGTTACGAGTTCGTGGACCTAAACGAATTAGATAGTTTCATGGAATCTTTTCGTAACTCTGGAAAACAAGCAAATTAATCCTGATTTATGAAAATAGTTTAGAGTTTCTTTGTTCAGAAAGGATTGAACAATCTATGTGAAACTTCAATTTCTTAACTTAATGGGTTTGTTTTCGACTAGATCGGGACTCTAGGGGACCACCTGAAACTCCAGGTAATCCCATCAAACAAACGAAGGGCTACCGTTTCAATGACATCAAAGAATCTTCATAGGGAGGCTGCTGAGTCAGAGGAGGAATGACGTGAAATACCGTAAGACACATGCACACACACACATACACTACACATAACACGAGGCGGGGCTTGCCTTCTACGTCACACTTTGATTGACAGGAAGGGAGTTCCCGGCCTGACGTCATAATATAGTCAGTCTTGGCCCGGCAGTGATACAGTTTGGTCGGTTGTGGCAGTTTTGCCGTTGGTACTGCGAATAGCGTCTTGCGGCCGTTGTGCCTTTTCGTTTTATTTTTGAGTCCAGGAAGGACGTGATATTTGTTTGTTGTGCAATATAGCCAGACTCAACCAGCGATTTGTTACCCAGTTTTGTCAGTCCAGTAGTACCACTCGCTATCCACACTTGCGGTGTCCTACGTCATTCTCCAGATCTCTCTCTCGGGATAACTCCACGGAAGTAAGGTAATGTGAAAAGGGGTTTAGTCTGAGTCAAATCATTGATACACTTTGCTTTTGTGGGACCAGATACGGCATTCAGCTTATAGGGATATTGTGAAAACAATCGGTTATCTCAACTTTTTACGGGGATTTGTTATGTTGATGCTTGATTATTGAATATCCGATTTGTTAACCTAATCTGTAGACTCGTGTGGGTTTTATTGTAATATAATTGCCGGTATAACTGTGTATCACATTTATTCAATCTTTACCTTCACTGTCCAATTCTCAGTTTATGTTTGAATATCTTGGTGTTAATTAAATGGCCTAAAATTCACGAAGTCTTGCGATAATCTTGCCGGCTTAACGTTGCATCAGCAAAAGCGAGATCCAATCTACTATCGGCTAGTTGGGTAATTATCTTACCATAGTGATTCTACTTGAGAACTGGGTGGACCATTGATTTACTTACGGAAGCCCAGTTTAGGTAAGAAATCAAGAACAGATCTCAAAGTTTAGTGAGTGATCTGTTCCTGACTAAGTAATTAGGGACTGTACTGGATAGTAATCCGCGAGGCCCCTGAAGACTCGATTCTGAATGCTAAAACCGGATATCTGTAAGAGTTATTCTCCATAGTAGCTAGATCAGTATCAATTGTTGGTTCTGTCTGGGGGTGTTAGCCTGAACCTTGGGATTATTGTTGATTTTAGTACCCCTGTTATTTTAAAGTGAAGTCTATTTGCTAGAGAGGAGGCTCTAATTGACGAAATATAGAACGTATTAACCTTGAAGGAAACGTTGTAAGCCTAAATTAACCAGTGCTAGTAAAACCATTTTCTTCAGACTACCAGAATAATCGGCGTGACAATTACGCCCAGAGACGCGATCGTTATGAGAGGAATGATCGCTATGATAGGAAACCGAATCAGGGTAGAGATGTCAACAATAGGCTCGAATATTGCCCTATCCCGCCTCAGGCTAGGCATACGACTAGAATGTCGTCTTACAGGTACGAACAATTCCTCCTCCGTGGAGGTGAAAGAACTCACGCTGGGTGGCCGGTAAGCAGGTTCCCTCATATGACTGTAGGCGTCAGGCGCACGACATGTGCAAACTAAAGGCGGGCGGCACACTAGAACTTTATGTTGAAAATGTGGCGAAGCTAGACAGCGCTTTGCATGCATCATACAATCTTTGGAGACTCTACGAGTCGTGCAGACAGTATATTGACCCGAATAATCAGATCGCGAATCATCTCTACGTCTGGGAGAACGATAGTGTTCTAGTGACGAATACCCATCCCGATAATCGCTACCAGCCGAGTCAGACGTAGCAGAATATTGGCGGCGTCGGCTGTTTCCCTCATAGTACGGCCCCTCAGTCTGGGTCCTAGAAACAGCAAACTTAGGCCCATATTCTCTTTTCATTTCGAATTGGCCTCCAATCTAGACATGACTAACTTCGAGTACTGTGAATCAATAAAAACGTAAACTAGTCCTTGTTATGTGGCATTACTAGAAAATTACCCCCACCATTACTGACATGGCTCTGTGTAAGCTCGGTGTATGCTCAGTGTTTACTCGGTATTAGCTCGGAGTAGATTTGGAGTGACTCAAATCAATAAAAGGAGGGTAGATAACGTACATAAAAGCACCTAGTGAAATCAATAAAAGCATAAACAATAAGGACAAAGCGACATCAAGTCTATAAAGCGTATATTGAAACTCAAGCAGAACAAACATGTCTAGTTGTGAATATTACAAACCATACCAGTGTGGCACTTGTGGTCAGACGTTCACCAGGGCGTTCAACATACAACGTCATGTTCAAAACCTTGACAGTGCCCAACCAGAGTATGATGACTCCGAATCAGAGACAAGTACCGAATGTTCAGACAGTAGCGACTCGAGTTGTGGAGAGATCTATGAGCCTACTGATATCGGTAAATTTTGGGGTGAGCTTGTCAAGCAGTCCGAAGAGAGGTTCGAAGGTAGAATAACTAGGTTAACAAATGAGTATCTCGCAGACGGACATGATGATATTGAGGCAAAAATAGAGGCTTACAATGAAGTCCGACAGAGAATTCGAAGTGAGCTCAATAGGAAAATTTACTTATTCACATCCAACGTTGTAAGGGGTTCCTCGACGATCTGATAATAGATGAAATTCTGACCAAGCAAATAGAGTATGAGGCAAAGTATTCCAGTGAAGAAGCCCTCAAACGCGCCATAGAAAAGAATTCTAATTTGAGCACGGTGGTACTACCTGAAAAATTTGACGAACAGGATGAGGAAGAATAAGTGGAATTATTTGTTAGTGGGGAGTGGGCTCAGTGTATACTCGGTGTTAGCTCGGAGTAGGTTTGGAGTGACTCAGGGACTAAAATTTCAATAGGTTGAAGCCTAAGGCAAGGCATGAAAGAACAGGGCTAAACTATAAAACATAAGGGAACAGTATGCTCGGAATTAAATAGGAGTGACCCAGAACTTCGGTGGGTTGAATAAAAAGTTAAGAAAGATGTAGGATTGGAAATAGCAAAATTTATGCAAACGGTCAACGTAAGTGGAAAGCCAAGCAACTATTAGCTAACTCAAAAATCTATATAAAGGGGTGAATTCCTGATAGAGCGTCAGTTTGACTTATTCTGCCATCGTGAGTGGTCGGTTTTTAAGAGCTCTAGAGTACAATACACGATTTTCAAAGTAATAGGCAAATATAATAAGGTATACAAGGTATAAGGAAAAAGTGAAATGGATCACTTATGCTGTAAAACTTATGGGAAACCTTTTACAAGAAAATACACCCTCAACAGACATGTCAAGGAGAAGCACGAGGGAGAGAAGTCGACTTGCAAAAAATGTGGGAAGAGTTACTCTCGAGAAGACACAAGGGTTGCGCATACTTGTAAGCCGCCAGCTCTCTCTAATCAACCAGTACTAGAGCCCCCCTCAGGAAGAGTATCCCTGCACACGTTGTAATAGCAAATTTAAAACTAAGAAGGGATTAGATGGCCACATTCGGTGTCATGAAAATTCCGATAAAATACTTACTCAAAGAAAGTGCCCGCGGTTGCTCTTACCTAAGGAGGACCCGACTGAACCACCTGCAGACTTTTTGGAGACCCTACCTGAGTCGATTAGAAATGTTTATATTCGAAACTGTGACCAAATTAGGACAAAATTTAAGCTCGGGCCGGGAATCTATTCAACGTACAACTTTCGTTTGGAAGACGCTAGGGAATCTAACCTCAAGAAGCTCCTCTACACAGTTTTCAATGCCCAATTCTACTCTATCAAAATTAATTTCTCGTTTGGTTTCATTCTTCAAAATGTTTTGGACCATGAATTGGATTTCTACTATCCTTCAAAAATAATCACTACATAGAAGAGCCTAAATTTATTGGCAACAGGGAAGACTTTTATGAGCTTAATTTAGAGTTTGACAGGATGGATGTTCTAGAGTGGGCCCGGCTGCAGAGACCTACCACAAAATGGATGGTTGCAGGGGTTACCAGTATTTGTTTCTTTGTATATGGATTGACAGGGTATACTATGCACTAGAAAAATTGTAAAACCACAAAAACATTAGTTGGTGATGGACCGGACTTTAGGTAGGTAGATAAGTTAAGCACATAGGATAGGATTAGATTAGGTAGGTGAGTATAGGTATGTAAGTGGTCAGGTCCGCAGGAAGTAGGTAGCTTTGGTAGGTATGTAGGAAGTAGTTAGGTAGGTAGGAGTCCGGTAATGGGCCGACGCCGGGTCCCCAGCCCCGGGGGAAGAACGCAGAGGGACGGAGAAAAAGAATAAGTTAGTAAAAAGGACCATGAAAAACCCCCCCAAGGGACCTAAAAATTGGAAAAAGACGGAGACCCCAGGGACAACAAGTGGTGAGAATAAGAATTTAAAACTTGTAACCCCAGGGGACAATTTATTTAAAATGACCGTGACGGATTCCCAAGGGGGGACGCGGCCATAGACTTTGCACCAACTTTTCCCTCCCGGAGTGTTGGTCGAAAAACTCGCCCTATACTACTACTCGAGCCGAAGGAGTTAACGGTCAGGCTCTAAAGTTTCACGGAGCTGTTAAAGTACCCGTGGAATTCTATGATATCCCAGGAATAACAGTTGAACACACCTTTCTGTTTCCCAAGGGACTAGCTGAGGATTGTCTCATAGGAACGAATTTCTTACACGAACATGGCGGAGATCTCACTCTAAGTTTCGCGCAAGGAGAACTGAGGTTGTATAAACCTGAACGCCCCCCAATGGTTGCCAAACTAATTCATCAGGCACCTGTTACTCACACCGCTTACCGGGTCTCTGCAATACAAAAAGTTACTATTCCAGCCTACTCTGAAGTTGCCGTGCCCGCATTAGTTGAGAGTGTGGAAAAACTAAAATATGACGGTCTTTTTGAGCCAACTGAGGCTAAATTTGCTGCGGAAAATTTTAGCGTTCAGGTGATGCCAGCTATGGTAAATTTGAGGCAAAGATTGATTCCTGTTCTTATGAAAAACAAGACAGGACAAGCGGTAACGATCTATGAAAATTCTACCCTTGGAAACGTGACGCCGCAGAATGAACTTCGGCGAGGCGGTAGCATTCGTAATTACCGACCGTTGGTCAATGAAAATGGTGAGCCTGTTTGTTTGAGAAATCCTCCGAAATCAGGTGGAAATATTAGTCGAAAACATGGGTATAGCGTTAATGCTTGTTTCACCGGTCACTCGTGCACTCTAAACGACTTGCCGGAACCGATGCGCGAAATTTCATTTGATCAGGAAAATTTGTCGAAAACCGAAGTCGGACAATTTCTGGGGCTCCTAAACGCAAAAAGAAACTGTTTTTCTCAACATCCTTTCGATATCGGCAAATGCACTATTTTCAAAGCTCACATTAATACCGGAGATGCTAAACCACTGTACGCCAAGCCCTATAGGCTCCCTGTACACTTGAGACAACCGTTGCTTGAGGAACTCAAGGAGATGTTGAAGTACGGACTAATTAGACCGTCCACTAGTCCCTGGAGTTCTCCCATGATCTATGTGACCAAACCAGGAGGTAAATTGCGTTTGTGTGTTGACTTCAGACGGGTCCACAAAATTAGTGATCAGGACGTGTACCCGATTCCGCGTATTGACGACATAATGACGTCGCTAAAGGTGTCAAAGTTCTTCTCTACTATTGATTTAAGCAAGGGATTTAATCAGATCGAACTAGATGAGGAATCCAAAGCCAAAGCAAGCTTCAATACTTTTCATGGCCAGTTTGAATATAACGTCTTACCTTCCGGCCTAAAGTGTGCACCCGGAAACTTTCAGCGCTGCATGGAAAGAACTCTAGGCGATTTACAGTGGAAAAAATGTATCATTTACATCGACGATATTTTGATCTTTTCAAAAAACTTTTGAGGAACATTTGGAGATTATGCAGGAGGTTTTCGATCGATTACGTGCGGCTGACTTGAAAATGTATCCTTGAAAATGCCACTTTTTGAAAAAATCTGTCACCTATCTAGGACACATTATTTTGGAACAAGGGGTGGAACTCCTTAAGGTGCTGGTATCCTTTTGTGCAGTGCTTTTGTGGTAATTTTTCGAAACGCTATAACTTTCGCAATTTTGGGAGTTGGAAAGAGCTTTATACATCGTTTTAAACCTTATAATCAGGACATTCATATGAGCTTACGAAACTAGCAAAATTAGCAAAAAAATAGCAAAAAACTTCCGACATGCTGACATCTGACAGACTGAATATAGACCAAAAATTTTTGAACATCGATTTCTCAAAACTGTAGAATCGGCCAAAATTTTTTCTTGTGCCATGATATGAAGGACATGTGCGCCGAGGGACATTTTTTTGGATTTGGCTCAACAAGTCTCAGTACTCCAGAAAATCCGGCAAATGCGCGATGACACGAAATTTCGCAACTTTCTATTCAGTTTTCTCACAACTGGAGATGTTTTAGCTCAAACCAAGAAAAATGTCCCTCCGTAATAGGGCGAATTTTCATTCAGCCACAAATCACGCGAATCCATTAGGCCGATTTTGAGAAATCAATGTTCAAAACAAAATAATCGCAATTTTGCCAAAACGGTTTTTCGGCGAATTCCCTAGCTTAAAGCAACGAACTCCAGCGAATAGGTATTGATAAAATGCGCAATTGGACGGTGTATCGATTGAGTATAAATAAGCCGAAATTGTCTGTAAGATTTGGCAGTAATTTTGAAAAAACTGGTTTCGTCAAAAATTGCCATTTTTTGACCCCAAAAATCGTTTTTGGCTTATACTGCCTTAACCACTAGAGGTAGCTCAAAAGTTGTAAAAGCAAAAATGTTCATTTTGGTGCCCTCTTTCCAACCATAACAACCAATCCGGTGTAGCGACTATGTACTGAGAGAATAAGGGCAAAAACTAAAACTTTCTTATCTTTAAACCTAAAGATCCGGGACTGGTCCCAGAATGTTAAAGAGCACGAAAATAAGGTATTTGTAAAGTTTCATCCACTTTCATAAAGAATTGAAGCTTGTAGGGTCGAATTTACACAAAGCGATACCAGTACCTTAAGGAACGGATTCAACCAATTAATGATCTGGCCGTACCTAAAAACATTAAGGGCGTGGAAAGTTTTTTAGGGATGTGTGCTTATTACGCAAAGCTTATTAAAGGTTTCGCACATCTTGCCGCTCCGCTATACTCCCTTAAAAAGAAAGGTGTACGTTTTGTTTGGAATAATACGCATCAGCAATCGTTTGAGCTTCTCAAAAAGAGTTTGGTTGAAGCACTCGTACTCGCGCACATCGATCTTGCGAAAGGTTTTATTCTTCATACCGACGCTTCCGACTTAGAATTGGGTGCTGTTCTATCGCAGGAACAGGACGACGGTAGATACCACCCTGTTGCATACGCTGCCCGATCTTTAAAAAAGTACGAGAGAAATTATTCCACTCATGACAACGAGTGTTTAGCTATGAAATTCGGAATTGAACATTTTCGTCATTATCTTTACGGCGGCCCTCCTTTTACGTTGTTCACAGATCACTCTGCCCTACGTTGGCTAATGAAGCATCCGCCTCGAAATTCCCGGTTAGCTCGTTGGCAAATGACGTTTTCTGAATATGATTTTGAAATCAAACACCGAAACAATCCGCAGCTTAGGAACGCGGATGGGCTTTCTAGGAATCCGCTGTTCGCTGATATTGCCAAAGGGTTATTAGGTGATGAACAGGAAAATGACAGAAAATTCGTGCAAATTTATCAAGATGAGAGTGAGGAATTAGTCGCTCATATAAATTCGGTTATCGTTCATGGACAAGCCTAACATTTCTGTTGTTAACAAATTAAGAGCGAAAAAGGGTTTTCCCGCTGTTCGATCTAAGGTTTCGAAAATCTCACAACCTTCTAGCTCAAGTGGTTCAGATGAGGAGCAGAGTCAGCCATCCCCCGAAAAACAACCGAAATTGAGAGGACTGCGGAAAATTTCTAGCTCTGAATCAAGTGATGACGAACAGAAGAGAAAACCAGTTTCGCGACCGCGTATGCTAGATTTAGACTATCCGAGTAAAGTTTATGAAAAGCCTATAGATGCCTCTCCGGAAACTGGTCGTTCAAAGCGAGTTGATCCGACCACGGCTATTTTCAGTGATGTTTTCCACCATGCCGTTCGCGATAATTCTAACGTTTCCTTAAACCCCAAATCGTGGGCTAAGTTACAGACTTTACAGCGCGAGGATTTACTTTTGAAAGGGATAATTGATTACAAAACACTGGGGAATCTGCCTAGTAAATTTCAATCTGGCCGTTAAAATTACGTCTTTAGCCGAGCAATGCGACATGCGCGACGACGTCTTAGTTCATCTCGAGAAAATGAGAGATACTACGTTGGAAGTTTTAGCTGTCCCTGAAAGTTTGCGTGACGAAGCTTTAGCCG
Source organism: Trissonchulus latispiculum (assembly GCA_030248195.1). Taxonomy (NCBI): domain Eukaryota; kingdom Metazoa; phylum Nematoda; class Enoplea; order Enoplida; family Ironidae; genus Trissonchulus; species Trissonchulus latispiculum. The sequence goes on from JASAND010014786.1 coordinate 9,112, forward strand.
CATGTCATGACAGTCCTTACGCCGCACATGGCGGTAGAAATAAGACTAGCTTTAGATTGTCCCAGCATTTCTGGTGGCCTGGAATGTATGCTGATGTTAAGCGATGGGTAGAGTCCTGTCCCCGCTGCCAAAAACGAAAGGGTCCACCGAAAAACCCTAAAGCTATGCTTTGACATGCCCCCATGGCCGTCGAACCTTTCGAACGTGTCCACTGTGAGTTGATGGACGTCAGCAAAACTTCAAAAAGTGGAATGAAACATATCTTGAGTTTCATGGATGCCTTTTCAAAATATGTGATTGCCATATTAAGACCAAAACCGATTATTCTATCGCGCAAAGTTTTCTTGAATTTGTCATTTTACAATATGGCTCACCAAAATTACTCATTTCTGATCAGGGCAAGGAGTTTGTCGCACAGTTAAATAAGGAAATTTGCTCGCAAGTTCAGACGCAGAAGCTTGAGACCACTTGATATCATCCTGCCGCAAACGGACAGGTTGAACGCTGGCATAGAACATTGTTGGACATGCTCGCCACAGTGACGGAGAACCATTTAGAATGGGATAATATGGTGCCGTACTGCCAGTTTGCATACAACACTTCCATTAACTCTACTACAGGCGAAACACCTCACTATCTGCTGCATGCCTGGGATCCTGTTCTCCCCAGTGCCACAAACGTCTCCATACCCACCGACAGAAAGTACTCTGGTTTTGACTACGTTAGGGAAGCAACTGAGGCACTTCAACTTGCTTGGTCGTTAGCACGCGAGAAGATTGGCTCTGCACGATAAGTTAACGACGAAAGCTGTAACAAAAATGCTGTAGAACCAAAATTTCAGGTTGGCGATTTAGTCATGATTTAGGCTTCAAATGTAGCTAGCGTGATCAAGTTTATAAACTTTTAGATAAGAAAGTCGGCCCGTATCGTGTTGAGAAAATTGTCGGTTGTGTTGTAGAGGTCTACCCCGCAGGTAACCGACGCGCCAAAAGGGTTAAGGTACAGTTTAATAACATGTATCCCTGCGTTGAACCCCGCGTGATTACTGCACCCTTACACGATCACGACGACGAAGGTTCTGATAGAGCTGAATCTCCTATTCCTGACGAACGACCCGCTAAGAGTGTTGCAAAGCTACAGAAAGCTAACCTACCTAAGACGCCACCCCCAGCTGACTCACCTTCCGAAAATGAGGCTCCTGAGCCGCTAACTCGCAAGCAACCCAGCCGGAGATCTAAGGTCATTCGTTCTGACACAAGCCCGGAGAAACCTTCTGTTCAGACCAGGAAACGTGTACCCCTCTCACCTAAGCAGAAGAGTAGCGCACCTCCAAAAGCCGCAGTCTCTTCTCATGATTCTGCTTCTGAGACTGACAGCATTCCGGAATTCGTGGGCGAGGAATCACTCTCTCGATCCCATAGCTTTTAATCGTAGGAACTTTTTTAATCCTGTAGATGCACGCTGGCAAGGACATATGGCTTTATTGCGTGGCCTTCCAGTAGAACACCATCTTCCGGAAATGATGAGACATACCCCCCCTACATGAGCCGTATGAGGTAATCAATGTAGTAGGTGACGGGAACTGTTTCTATCGAGCCATTTCCCTGGCCATTACGGGATCTGAGGATCATTGGAAAACTATAAAACGTGGGTTATTAGAATTTTTCTCTACTTGCGAGCATAAGCGCCGATTCCGGACACTTTTTACTGACCCTGAAGCCGTTAGAAATAGACTAACAAAAACTGCTGAATACGCAACTGATGATGAGTTATTTCTGACTGCTGCCTGGTTAGGTACTCCAATTCAGTCTTACCCAAAGTTTGGCAAAGTTTGGGCTTGGCAGCAATTTCTGCCTGATGCTCTGTTGGGTTCTAGCCAAAGCTACGAACGAAATGCACTGTACCTTTACAACGAAAACAGTGATCATTTTATGGTAGTGCTTTCAGTACAAACACCTGCTGATTGGAAATGGCCTACTAGCAACAACCCCAAAATTACGATTATGGAGTTAGTATCGTCTTCCTCCTCCAATCAATCGTCTCCTGCCGACAACGCCAATAATGGCGGTAGATCCTCTGCACCAAATGTAGAGAAACTGTTCTCTGAGAGCCCATTGCTCTCTGGTGCTAGTCCCATCTTTCGAAACCCCTTTAGGAAGTCCCAACGCGGGAAGTCTTCCTCAAGCCCTCTGTCGGGTCGAAATTCGTCTGAGCAGTAAATTTGGACGCTAAACAACCCTGTGATTTGTAACATAGAATTGGTTGTAAAGATTGTAAACATATCTATCTGCCAAATACCTTGTATGATAACATAACTAGTGCATCGCACTCTAACTATGTAAAACCTTATTATATTCTAAGCTTGTCTAACTTTTCCGGTAGTAACTTGTCTGACCAACTTCAGAAATTGCGAATAGTATTGTTATTTGTTTAAGAGGTCTCGGTTATAACACCTAAACCGATGATCTAGAATTTTGAATTGTGTTAAAGTTGCTCTATGTTGGGCATTGCCTCAGTACATAACATCCGTACTAGATGAAGAGATGTATTTTGACTGCCGTCTGCTCCATGTTGGGCATAATACCTCGACTATAACATCTGTCGATGATATATTCGCAGAAGTTCCTGTCTTCGGGCTATAAGCCCATGTGAAGTGCTCGGCATGCAGCTTCCGTAGTGGCTTCGATAACAAACGCTGCGCAAAAGCTTTAGTTTAACCTATAACTAAGCAACAAAAACAGTAGAAAAACTTCGTTAGATATAACCCAAAAACATGCTGTAATTTCTTGTAACATAGATTTTCATCTACCTTTAGAATAGATCTCACTCTACTGTAACATAATTATGTCCTCAATTATGTTTAGTCTTGTACAGTGATATAGAAAAATACGAAATCTTCCTATAAACATAGACAAAATACATAAAAATCTTAAAAATACACAAAACCATTCTTTCTTTCTTATAATTACGTTATCGTGTAAATCTTCTGTTGGTTATTATTTGTGTTAATATCAAACTGTTTAGTTACTAGTCATCTTATGTGTGTGGTGGGTGATATTAGTTAGTGAATCATTAGTTACCTGTAGGTATATGGATGCGAATTAGTGTTAAGAGGAATACAAAGATTGTCTTCAGTTCGCAGTTCTCTAATAGAATCTCTTCTGGTTGCGTGATTGTGGTGTGTGTGTCTTTGGAACAAACCGTTTGAATGAATATAAACCAGCGTGTGTGTGTTGTTCAGATCTGAGAGGATTTCGTCATGCCGCCGACCGATTTGCCTGTCCGTGATGAGTATGTAGTGAAATACCAGCCGTCGTTTCCACCGCCCAGTCCTGTCCTGTTGAATCCTGTGCCGACGCTACCGGAGCCGTCCACGCTGCTGTATCGACTGATGAATCGTGAGATTGGACCATTTCGGGAGTCTGCCCGCCCAGGATTCATGCCCCCAGGATTGATTGAGATCACCAAAGGATCGCAGAAGCTTGTTGTCACCAGTCCCTTTAGGCCACAGTTGTTTCCGCCCAACCGTAGAGTTCATCTGTTGAAAGAAGGTATTCACATTGCCCAGGTGTGCACGATCCTTTGTTGTAATTGCTTTTGGCGAGTTGGTTTGTCTACGATGGTGTTCCGTTCGTGTTTTATCGGTTAGAGGACAAGTTCCGTAAGAAGTTTAACATCATTAAGCGTTGCCTTCTTCGTGCGATTCCATCAGTCCATTTGTCGTTGTCCTAATATTAATTGTTTGTCAGATAAAACTATTTCATTGCTTGAGCGATTGGCCGCATGCCATGCATGTACAGGGGGACGATTATCAGAGTAGTTTGCTTGCTAAGATTGACTTGATCCATCCTGAGTTGCCTGCTACCATTGGTGATCCGTGCATGTCTATGTTGGAGGATGCCCTTATTTATTTGCCCAATTTCCTAGGTTATCAATATGATCGTCTGTTGAGCATGAGTGAATGATGTAATGTGTGTGGGGTGATGCTAGATATGTATGCCCTTGTGTCATAGTCTACGAGAATGTAACTAAGATTTCACCCCCGTTCCTAGTTGTCCTGAATCCCCTTGTCTTGTCTTTAGGAATACTTGATTAGATGGCTCCGAAGCTTACCTTAGCCATTGCGCCCGAGCCCGATTCTGTACATGAAGATCCTGCCTTGACCGCACCCTTTAGCCTAGTTTGCCCGCTTGAGTTTCAAGGTCCTCTACGCGTGCCTAGTGAAATGCCCTTTGGTCTTGTGATGCTCTCCGGCACGTTAGATGTCTACACTGATCCACGCCATCCGGAATTGTTTAAGGAAAGTAACAGAGTTCATTTAGTCGATCCGCAAGTTGCGCAGGTTAGCACTTTCCTATGCCTTAATTGTTTTTGGAGAGTGGGTTCGAGTTTTCATGGAGTGCCAGTCCACATTTTTCCTGTTTCTGATGAGGCCCGCCGATCCACCCATCTTTCTAAGGCTTACCTACATGATAATGTCCCCTCGTCTGGTGGAGGTATTTTTCGTTGTCCAAATGTCCGTTGTCAATCTGTCTATGTACTTGTTTTGCATGAATCGCAAGAATGGATGCATGGCCGTGGCATGCAAGTTTTAACTGCTGATGTGCGTGAAGTTTTGTTTCGCCTGCCTGTTTTCCTACGTCCATATATTCCGCGTGATGTTCTGAGTTACTGTATGCGCATGAATGGTGAACAGTATCCCTATACCCCTAATACCTTAGGTTAAGGCATGAATTATGAGTTATGAAGGCATCCACACTCTTTGGTATAACCCTGGTCCTGACCCCCTCATGTGGATCACTTCTCAACAGCGAGGACCCACAAGAGATTTGTTTCCGCTGATTCCGGAGTTGCGGAGATGCCTACACACCCAGCGGATCTATGTCGCTCCCGGAACATCTGAGTTATTTGCTCCAGGAAACACTGTCCGTTTGCTTGACCCGGAGGTATTGGAGGTTTGCACGCTGTTTGCACGGATTGTTTTTGGAAGTATTCCATCTCCTACTATGGAATACCTTTTAAGTTTCGCACGCTGCCCAATTCTGTTCTGTTTGAGTCGTTTCCGACTAAGGTTAACCTGCAATCCTATGTTGAGCCCGCTGCCGATGTTCAGTTCCATTGTCCTAATCGCATCTGCATGTCCCCTAAGGTTATTATTTTGCATGTGAACGGCAGCTGGGGCACCATTCCGTTTCCTTACAAACCTCCTGCCTGCATTGCCCTTACAATTCCTTATTTGCATCGCATGCACCGTCATTTTCCAGAGGATCTCGTCGATCCTAAGTTTTAGTGTGTTTTGTTTGGCGATTTTTAGTTTCCCGGCAGAACTTTAGTTCGAGTTAATGGTTGTGTATGAGAATTTTAGATAAAGCTTGAACTCAACACGATTGGTTTGTATCGTACTTAAGTCACAATAAAATGTATCAGAACATAACTAATATTCGGTCGGATTGGGCACGAATTTTCTTTTCTGTATATTGTTATATTCGATTTTGCCTGATGTTTCTGTGTGGTCTTCTGTTGCATCGCATGATAGCATGATTATTTTCGCTGTTCCCTGCCTTGTATGTTGGTTCGATTGTGTCCTGCATGCTTGCTCTGCTGGTCCATAGCTTGATTGGTCTAGAGATATACTGGGATAATGAAGATGCGGAACAGACAGATTAATTCGTACGCAATTGAACCCAGCCCCTGTAACGCTATAAACGAATCTTGTCTCTCAGGGGATGATTAAACGAAGCCGCCTTACACACATTAGTTCCCCCGTTGCAAGAATAAACTTGGGATTAGAAATCACTGTCCGCCCTGTGCTTGTCTGTACTAATTTTAGCTTCCCTGCACTGGACGAATCCTCACTGCCGACTCTGTCACTAACCTCACACTGACATCTCGCCTCGTACTGACCTACTAACCAACGAATTGGTTGTTTGCTGTTTTAATTGCTTACTTTCTCTGTTTGTTTAATAATTCCTTTAAGGAGGCTTTGCAGATAACATGAGACACTATTTTGGGAACCATAGTTGGCTGAGAAATATAATTTCATGGTGTTCTTATGGTTTAACCTGGTACAGTTACAAGGTGGTGCGATCTGAAATTCTGCGTTGTGCAGCATTGTTTCTTGGAATATAAAGAGCATTGAAATTGTTTGAACTTCAGCGATAAAAGCTAATACTGGTGGAAACAGAAATTTAGAACCTTGCTGAGGAATAGCGACCATTAGATTTGCCACGGAAGAGTATTTTGAAGATAGTTGGAGAAAAACCAACTGTCTGTGTAATCGGTACTTATTTTGTCGTTCAAATGTGTTTCAGGCCGTTTCCTAACAGTGGATAGTTTTTCACTCTTTTACCTGTACAGTCCAGCTGTTGATGATCGATGATGGCTCCAGAACTGCTCACTTGCCAGTGTCACCACACCTCGTCATAGTCGTTCTTGAACTCCACTGCTGCTGGCCGCTCCTGCCGCAGGCCAGCCCACTTTCTGCTCCCGCATACCTATAGACTGCATGGTTTCTTTCCACAGCTGAACCACTCCTCTCCCATCTGTCGCCGTTGTTCCCCTCCATAAGATACTGTGTGGATTTTACCACAGCCTTCTCACCCTGTCTCTGTAATATCACCTCTACTAGACTGTCTGGTTCGTGCCACAGCAGCTCTCATTATCCTCACCTACTCCACTGCTCCTAGGATTACACACCATTGACATAAAATTGGATGACTTCTTGCTGATACTTATTAGAACTGCAACAGCCTTCATCATCATCATCGATCCTGTAAATATTAGTAAACTGTGTAGCTGTTTGTTTTCGCATTATCTATTCTGACCGTGAATTTTGCATGTCTATTTCTGTTCTTACATTGCCTTGTCATGTTTCTCTTTCTCAATATTGCCACCGGGTAGTCGAACTCTACCCCATTTTTTGTTATGGAGAATGTGAAGGGTAGGGTAGAGTTTAGGAGTCCAGTGAACTTAATGATGATCGCCAGGTGTTTTTACTGCAATATTTTTGAAACTGCTTATTGCAATTGAAGCCGCTTAATGCAATGTTTTTGAAGCTGCAATGACCATTTTTCCTGTAATGCTCATTTCTAACTGACTGTTTACTAATAGCAATGACCATTTTTTCTGTTACTAACTGACTGTTTACTAATTGCATCTGTAATGTTTGTTACTAATTGACTGTTTCCTTTCTCGTTCTATATTGACTGTTTATTCTCTCGTTTTATGCACTGTCTCGTGTTTTGCCTGCCTGACTAAAAATGCAATGATTGTTTCTACTGCAATGTTTTGAAACTGCAATGACCATTTTTCTGGAATGTTTGTAACTAATTGACAGTTTACCATTCTTGCTGCTAATGGTAGAACGATTAACTTTAAACTGCATGTCTGACTAAAAGCGGTGAATCTTAACCATTTCTTTGTTTGAATAGTTGTGGATAATCTTCTGTGCCTGCTGGATGTGATTCTGAACAATTGTGCTTTGTATTGAGAAATCCTATTGTGCACTAATGGAAAGTTTGTTTGTCAGTGGCCAGGGGTATTTGAACTGCCACGAGTTCGTGGACCTAAACGAATTAGATAGTTTCAAGGAATCTTTTCGTAACTCTGGAAAACAAGCAAATTAATCCTGATTTATGAAAATGGTTTAGGAGTTTCTTTGTCAGAAAGGATTGAACAATTTATGTATGCTCAATTTCTTAACTTAAGGGTGGAGGGGTCGCCGGGTACCAAATTTTATAATCACCGATTTCGCTCATTTTTGGCTATAATATACCCCCGTATGTGTCAAAAAACAAGACAAATCTTTAGAGTCCAGAGCCAATCCAGGTAAGAGATATTGCAGTTCAAACCCCTACAATTTAGTATTTACGCTACTATGCCTCGCTGAGGGCTTCGAAGTCGTGTGCACATAGGATGACAAAAGACTACGGCAAGGCCAATAGATCAAATTGAAGCCTCTATCTATGGCTATTTAGTGCTGTGCAAATAACAATGATACGCCAAGCACCATGTGAGAAACGGCGTTTTGAACGATTTGCTCAAGCTCCTTCCGGCTGTTATTTACTTCAAACTTTAAAGCGCTCTAACTTTCTCATACTGCTTTGTAGAGACTTGGTGCAAGAAGATAAAATGTTCAGGACATTGAGAGCTTCAATTTGGCATATAACTTGGCTATATTTGAAAAATTTGAAAAATTGCCATTTTTGACTATAGGCCTCCGACATGGCACTAAGGCATGCGTCCACAGTTAAACACCGGCAATTGCAGTGAAACACACGCACACATCTTCCTTTCATATGTGCAAATTGGCACACCGAATTTGGTTGGAATAGCTCGGCTTTCCGCGAATTATGGACCATTATATTCAAAAATTTGAGAAATATGGCGTATTTTGAGGCAAAACGCCAACGCGGTGACCAAAAGTGTGATCTACTCCCAAGCAGCAGCAGGGATTGTGCGTATGCAAATTGAAGTTCTATTTATGTACAGTGTTAATATCTATACGCGGAATTTGTGCACTGGATGGTTTGTTCAGGGCATGACGAAGCTATTTCTTCGGTGGCATTTTTGTAAGTCAAAATTTAGCAAAAACCGTCTTCAATTAAATTTTGAAAATTTATAGAAAATCGCAGATGTAACGCAAAAACACCTCATATAGATATTAACACGCTACCTAGTTCAGATTAACATTTTGGCAAGCTATAAGCTCATTTGCTCTTGCACAGCTGCTCAAACTTTTGGTCACCGCTAAATTTTCCTAACTTTTTCGTTTTCCTATGTTTAACACATGTCGAGGTCACCTTTTGGAGGACTATTGCGAACGATACGGGAAAGTTTTGCAACAAACGCAACTGTCTTGTTTTGGGGACCCATGGGGACTACAAAATATGTGAAAATGAAAGAAAAATTGGAGATGGTCGAAAATTCGCGACCCCCCTAATGGGTTTGTTTTCGACTAGGTCGGGACTCTAGGGGACCACCTGAAACCCCCAGGTAATTACATCAAACAAACGAAAGGGCTACCGTTTCAATGACATCAAAGAACTTTCAGGGAGGCCGCTGAGTCAGAGGGGGAATGACGTGAAATACCGAAGACACATGCACACACATACACTACACATAACACGAGGCGGGGCTTGCCTTCTACGTCACACTTTTGATTGACAGGAAGATGGTTCCACTATTGACGTCATAATATAGTCGGTCTTGGCCGGCTTGAGTGATACAGTTTGGTCGGTTTTGGCAGTTTTGCCGTTGGTACTGCGAATAGCGTCTTGCGGCCGTTGTGCCTTTTCGTTTTATTTTGGAGTCAGGAAGGACACATTGATAGTTGTTTGTTGTTACACAATGGCCAGACTCAACCAGCGATTTGTTACCTAGTTTTGTCAGTCCAGTAGTACCACTCGCTATCCACACTTGCGGTGTCCTACGTCATTCTCCAGATCTCTCTCTCTCGGGATAACTCCACGGAAGTAAGGTAATGTGAAAAGGGTTTAGTCTGATACACTTTGCCTTTGTGGGACCAGATACAGTATTCAGCTTATAGGGATATTGGGAAAACAATCGGTTATCTCAACTGTTCACGAAGTTTTGTTATGTTGATGCTTGATTATTGAATATCCGGTTGTTAACCTAATCGCGACTCGTCTGGGTTTTATTGTAATATAATTGCCGGTATAACTGTGTATCACATTTCTTCTTTCTTTACCTACACTGTCCAATTCTCAGTTTATGTTTGAATATCTTGGTGTTAATTCTGGCAAGCCTAAAATTCACGAAGTCTTGCGATAATCTTGGCGGCTTAACGTTGCGTCAGCAAAAGCGAGATCCAATCTACTATCGGCTAGTTGGGTAATTATCTTACCACAGTGATTCTGCTACTTGAGAACTGGGTGGACCATTGATTCCTTTACGGAAGCCCAGTTTAGGTAAGAAATCAAGAACAGAATCTCTCAAAGTTTAGTGAGTGATCTGTTCCTGACTAGGTAATTAGGGACTGTACTGGATAGTAATCCGCGAGGCCCCTGAAGACTCGCTTCTGAATGCTAAAACCGGATATCTGTAAGAGTTATTGTCCATAGTAGCTAGATCAGAATCAATTGTTGGTTCTGTCTGGGGGTAATAGCCTGAACCTTGGGATTATTGTTGATTTTAATACCCCTGTTATTTTAAAGTGAAGTCTATTTGCTTTAGAAGAGGCTCTAATTGACGAAATATAGAACGTATTAACCTTGAAGGAAACGTTGTAAGCCTAAATTAACCAGGTGCTATTGAAACCATTTTCTTCACATAAATAAAGGCAGCGCGTAAATCTATTTGAAATCCTAACGAGTTAAATTTTACTCGAGAATTTTTCAATATTCTGAAAGCAAAACATTTCGAGCATAAAATTATTTTACGTTGTCCTACAAACAATGCTGACCAGCAATTATACTTCAGTGACTGCTGTTTGCTTTTTAATACGTTTTTTCGCCAAATAATGTACTGACTGCGAGTAAATGGCCGCTTTCGACGACGCACAGACTCGACAACTTTTATGAAACTGAATTTAGAACATTTGGTAGTTGGAGTTTAAAAACAAAGTATAACTTCATGTTTTACATAAATTTTTGCAAAACTCTGATTTCATACTAGCTTTCTTTATTATTAAGCTATCGTTCGCCCTTATTTTTTGTACAATAAAAGAGTTAATAGTTAATAGTTAACAGTTAATAAACGAAAAGCTTGGTTCAGTAATTTTAGCTTAGCGAGATTTGGACAAACAAACTGCGTAATGCCGGAGCTAGATCGCGATAGAATGTGCACATGCGCATAAGACGGTTGCCACAATAATATTCTGTAACAGCTCACACGTTGTTTTGACATATTCTGTGTAAATGGAAAAAACAAACAGGAATTAGCAAATCATCCAACAAACTCTGCTCTAATTTTTATTGGCAAATGAAATGGGTAGCCACCAGGGAAATTTGTATCTGCTTCAACAATACTAAAAAACAGCTGAAACAAGACAACAACAAAAAATTTGATGAAGGCGTAAAAGTTTAATTAAAAAGTTATTCTCTAAAAAAATAAAATCGCTGCATAAATTACTGAGAACTTAAAGGTTAACGTGCCTACTGTGAATCGAAAGGAAGTAGTGTCTGTTGAAGCTGGAGTGTCAGTAAATCCCAGGGATACCATTTTTGTTTTGCTTCATGCTGAACGAATCCAGTAAAATGGTCATATTAAGATGTAAGAAACCTAATCAAAGTTAGAAGAGGTACCTTGAAGGAAATAAGCTTGTCGATGGGAATCTATCTAGAGTCGTAACTGAAAAGATTTAAGTCTAATGCAAATTTCTTTAAAAGTAAGACAAGACTGAATGAAATGTAATTGCCTCAAGGCTTTGGAAACAGAGTTTGAAGAAGTCATATCTCACCCCTCTAATTAAGAGGCTACTGACTTCACGCATTGAGGCATCTTGACTGTTGTAGAACTGAAGTGAACCAAGCATAACCCCTGCTGCGGATCAGCTGTAATTTATAAGAACTGTGGCTTACAAAAGAAGGGTTTACAAAATCGCACTCTGAGTTGTGACGGCTTGTTTTAGTAAAAATGTACCTATTGTAGCGATTGATAATCACTTGAACGGCCTAGCTCACTTTAGCATTGACTAATTTCAAGGTTACTTTATCTGGAATTCCTATTTTGCAGTCTAGGAGCGTTTAGAACTTAATCAACTGCGTGGCTCAGAGGACACAATTTGCTTGGCCGTGACCTCCCCGCGACCGCAGTAGTCGTGACCGCGACCGCCCGCGTCCGCGACCGCAGCCCGCAGGCTAATTGCGTGACCGCAAAATTTTAAGTTAGTGAGCTTTAAATCCGTGCAAAAAATTCCACTTTTCTCGAAACTTTAAGGTATTTTCACTATTTCTCGATCTCGCAACTGAAAAATACAAACAAGTTTGATTTCTGTAAGGGTTATTTTTTCTGAAATAAACAAAGAAACTAAATATTTTCAGGAAAACTTATTTTTTGTTCCTGTTTCTTTAAACTTTTTAGGCTTGGAAGCTTATTTCCCCAAACCAAATGATCAAACTCAAATTCCTGAAAAACACCCTCGGCAATTGTCCCAAAAATGCGTGTGCAAAGTCTTTTTTCTAATTGATTGCATGAATTCATATAAATCCGTGTTAAAAACAATCCCTTTGCCTTTTTTTTCAAAATTTCGCATTTTCATTGCTTTGTGCTTAATCTAGTAAGTACGGAGAGCACTCAGTTGGGCATAGCACTAGCGTGTCTTATAAGAGTATATACAAATGTGGACAAAATGAATTACCGACCTGTGTTGTTGACGCTGCAAAATCTGACAATATGTGGTTTTCTTAAAATGGTCCGTTTTTGAACAGAGAATAAGTTTTTTGGTGTTCTCTAAAACTGTAAGGAGTGGAACATATACGACAACAAAGTTGTAGGTTTTGGACAGAGCACTCCAATGACTACATGTTTGTCTGTGTTGGTTGACCAAATCCCCTGAACCCGTCAAATTAAGAAATTGGCTGAAATTAAATTGAACAAAAGTAGAAATGAACAAATTTCAATAAGGACTACAGTAAGGACCGACAGTTTATACAGCCTGTCAAACCAAGAGGCAATTTTTTAGCAAAGTAAAACAAATGAAAACGAAGATTGCCCTAAGATGGCTTCTTGTAATAAAATACGAAAAATAGTTTGGAAAAATTGGAAATTTTTGCAATAAATTGGCCAAAAATTGCCAAAATTTTATAGAAATTTGCGGTCATTGCGGTCAAGACAATTTGACCACGACGCGACCGCCCGCGGGAACCCGGGACCGCGTCCAACTCTGGGGTGGCTGGCATCTAAGGCAGAATTGGCAACAAGATGAAATGAATGTCGTAAATACGTAAATGTAAGACCCACTTTAGGATTCAACCAACATTCAAGGATCTTAATAAATCAGTAACACGTGACACCTAGCAGTCAGCACTAAAACAAATTTCTTAGGCAAACTAACTTAATATTGAAGTCAAATTAACAGCCTGCAAAGGCTTCAACTGTGCATGTAGCGCGATTCAGTTTACATTAATTGGCTCAATTTTACTGAGTCAGACATACTGAAAGCACTAAGGCACGGAAAGTACAAG